>JAVHNH010000088.1:0-11580 GCA_034783935.1 Desmognathus catahoula
AAGGAAGACGGGCCTGAGGGAGCGCCTGGTTTTCTGCGTGTGAGCCGCGTTAGCTCACCCTGGCCTAGCAGCAACGCACTGGAGTATGGCTTGCCTCGTCCTTTCGGAGACATTGGAGTGGTGAGTCCCTGTGGCCTCTTGTCTTTGGTACTGGCCTTGTATTTGAACTGTGACTATTCTGCCTTAAAGATGGCTGTACTGAACTGAACCACTAGAAACTAGACGCATAACTATCTACCTGCTTGTAACTGTAATGACTCACCACGTGGTGAGGGAGCTTAAAGTAACCTGCTCTCTGCTTAATATGCCTAATTGTTTTGTAATAATAAACGTGTGTCTTACTTCGAAACATCCCGCATTGATCTTTCTGTTTTGTGGCATTTCTGGTGTTTGCACGTGACGAGTGAGCGATCCTGGTTATTTGACACCCCTAGTTATCGCACGAGGCAGGCCAAGGGCGCTGAACTACCGGGTGTGTATGTGCGAAAAGGGCCGGTTGCTACCATGGGCCCCTCTTTCGTCACAAGGAGTAGGCCCTAAATTGGCCTGGGGGTTTTTGTACATGCGTAAGGCAGGTCCTCTACCACTCTGCCCTTTGTCACACTCCGCAGGTCACAGGGATCCGCAATGTCCCTGTTTTTACACCCGATTTCTGAGATCCCTGCATGAACTTCTTACAAGGCTGGGTGTTGCCTTTGAGAACTTTGCTATCACTCTCATATTGCTCAAACTCACTGGAGATTAAACTAAAGATGCAAATCATTTAAATTAGGTCTTTGATTCTATAAACAGATGGATGTCATCCCAACACTGTGCCTTAATGAAAGTAAAACTGAGTTGCTTCTACTTAACTGTAATTTGGAAAAGAAACTGGGTTAAATACATCACATTTACCATCGCTGGAAGTTGTATTCGAAGGGACTGGTCATAGCAGTGAACACCAGAAACCTGTAATTGCTTTGTAAAAAGAGCATTAACAACTGTCTATTGCTTTTTTTCTGTTTAACTTGAAAATGGTTTGTTTTCGTGTAGTTTTACAGTCAAAATGTGATTTTTTTATTTTTTTTTATTTTTTTTTGGCCAGTATTCCACAAGGACGACACTGGAGAACAGCAAAATTATAGGACACTTCAATTCAGCTTTTTTTGTGTCTGAGGAAGTGTAGGTAATGCTCTACTTTAAAAATGCAATTACTATAAAACATTTTTTTTTTTATAAACAAATAGTTCTGTGCACATTTTGAAGGTGAATGCAAAACGCTAAATTGGGGATAGCCGAGATTGGGCCCGTTTTAAAACATAAAATAAAGCTAGGTCTTTAGGCATAACTTTGGACACCAATATGATTGACGCAACTTGTTATACTGTTACTACTGTTAGTTCTTGTAGTTCTTATATTGTATTACTCTGACAACTCAGTCCACCATAATCAGAACATTTGGCAGAAATAAGGTGTGCCATTGTTGATTAAAAATCAACAAGGGCATATCCTTGTCAGTTCCCTCTCCCCTCTCTCCTGCACCCACTTGGTACCCTCCCTGTCTCACTCAAGCTGTCGGATGCTATTTTAGGCAGTTGGAAAACTCAGCTGACTCCTATAGTCTGTCCCAAGGGATTAGTGGCAGAATCATTTTGGATAGCCCTTCTTTGCAGTTTCTGAACCATTTTGGCTCTCTGATCTTTGAGCTTTTTCCTCACACCTGATAATGCAAATTTGTCATGACCATTCAGATCCAGTGTTGAGATTGAAAGACTCTGTGCCATAGACTTGTAAAATGCCTGGTTTTGTTTGGCAGTGTATTTCCCGCTTTGCACTTATCTTTATTTTATGACGGGGATAGTCATTTGCATCTCAAAAGATCCCTTCTCGGAGAACTCCCTTTTGGCCTTTGAATGGCTTCTTGTACATTCCTCGATCACATGGATGATGATACTCCTTCCTCATTCAAATCATAATTCATTTGACCTGTTGGGTTTTGAGGGACCTCCTCAAAAGGAAATTTGGATTGTGCTGATATTTACTAGAGGAGATAGAAGTAGGGCGTGTGAAAACGAGAGCTGGACAGCTGTCGGCAATGGACAGGGACGTGGATGTAAAGGTAGGTCCATGTGAAGTATAAGATGTTGTATAAAACACAAAACTAACATAAATAATTAAAATCAGTTGATTTTCCAGCTGGACTGTGGCAGAAGGTTAGTCAAAATGGGTTGATTTGCGACTTGAGATTATAGACTAAAATTTATAGTAGTGATATTTGATGATTCGTCAAAGTGGGTAGAAATGAAATTCATGAAGAAGTAAATGACCAAATGTAATTACTTTTAGGTAATAGAGTAGACGGACATACCATGTCATTGTGGAGTGACACTGAAGTCCAGCTTGCGTCTACAAACACATGGGTTAAGTGATGGTATGAAATATTGGTAAAAACCATATTAATGCAAAGGAGCAATGCATAGTATAAATGGCTTTATAAACAATGCAATCCAATCGCTGATGGTGAATAATGCAATCCAATCGCTGAGGGTGAATAAGTTATCAGTTGTGCAGACATGTGTTGTGATGTTGCTGTATGATCTTTTGAACGTGTTATGTTGAGATGGTGATATGTTTGAATTGTTGGTCTTCATTGATCAGCAATTGCACACTTGCAGAATAATCAAACCTGGTATTTTCTTGCAGGTTGTTGTACTTCTCCTGTACTCAACCACGAGTGCCACAAAGCCTGTTGAAACCGAGGCGCTAGACTTAGCAACACAGGTGATTATGGAATGTTTTATTTTTAAAAAACAGATTACAAAATACCTGTATTAAAATATTGTGATCTTGGGCTGTTTACATCTTTGAGTGACTGAAGATAAGTTCAAGGGTTAATATGTAGATTCCTAGGACTACATGTTTATTTCATGCTTCAGTAGTTCACAGTAGCTCAATTCTTTCTTAGTTGCAGCAGTGGCAAAACAAGTGCATATAATCTTGCTTGAGAAACAGACGTTTTCATTTCACGAAAATTATGTGAGTTGTGCTCATGGCACTAGTTGCATGATGGTGACCGCATGCATGCACTAATGTACTACATGGAGATGCTTAATTCCTAAAATTTGAGGTGCATACTTATTTGAAACTCGTACCTCTAAAAGAGTTCGGGATGTGGGAGTATTTTACCCCCTGCTTTTGAAAATCAGTAGTAAATTGTTTTATGAAGTCCTGCAAGGGTATTATAGGATGGGTATAAAAACAATTTTAGTTTAAAAGGGTATTTTGTTGCAAACCAATTTTTATTTCAATCTATACACTGTAGGAATTATTTTTTCCACTTCCTCATAAGATTGTAGCAATAACCGGGTTCTGCTTGTTGTCTGGAACTGCAGATACTACTGAGCAGCAGTAATCAATAGGGCAGTAGAGTCTCACATAACTGTTATTTCCCAGTTTATGTTGGGAGTATATTTTTTTTTTTGTGCGGAATTGCCAGATTTTAATGAGTAAAAATAGCTGTTAAGCTGCTTAACCGACAGTATTGGGATATTGCCCTATTTGTGAAAGTGTAATGATAGTCGGGTAGTATTATCTGAATGGCCAACAATGCATAGTATTAGATCTTTATCAAGATATGCAGTACTGACCCTCATCTGCCAAGCAGTTTAGAAATGGCCCATCAGGCAATTAAGGTACGACTGACACCAATGCCCTCTCCTTGCCCCTTTCTCTGCACTCGGGTAAAGCCGATGTTACAAATGCATTTGTATAATGGACACTGTGTTTTCTGGTCCCTTTGGGCTTTTCCTTTGTTCTGTGCTGGTCGGTCTTAGTCTGTGTGCCACTGCTACCTAAACTGCCTATTGAACCTTCTCCAGCCTGAGTTCAAGTCCAGGGCTAGCGTGCACCCCTCATACAACCTGTGCCTCCCTCTGACCTACCTCTCCACCATTAGGCCACCATTAGCATAATCTTCTGTGTTTTGCGTTCTGTCCCGTGTATGATTGTATTGTATTTTTCTGATAGGATTCTGGTTAATTCATCTCAGCATTAGCACTGTATCATACTTTTTAGGTTTCTTTGCAACTGACCGCCTGACTGTATTGGTCCAGCTAGCACTGTGATTCTCCTGCACCTTATTGTTTTCATTTTTCTTAGCATTTGCCATTTTCCTTGTGTCATTTCTTCCGTCCAATAAACCCATCTTTATTTTGCCAATCCCTGCCTGGTCTCCTTTTCCTTTGGCACCCATGTAATATAATAATGTAATATCTTCTGTAATGTATATAAGGTGCCTGTGCTGATATGGGGCTATGTCTAATAGCTGATGTTGGGTAGTGGGTGTAAGGCCTGAGGAGGAGCTCTAGCGCTCCTCCCCTGAGTCTGTCCCAGTGGGGTGGGAGGTGCCCAAACAGATACACAACGCCCGCCTGGAGTACCACTATAGTCCGGTCCAGTTGCTGTGGCACTGTCCCCAAACCTCCCACATCCCAGTTCCTCTGACGCACATAAAAGACCACACCAGATAATTAAATACAGAAGTGAATGCAGAAAATGACAAGTTATGATAATGAAGGAAATTGACAACACAATACAAGCAAGATTCTGTGACAAGAGGCGATGACAGAACGCAGAGAAATAATAAACGGAATGCTTGCTTTGTTGCAGGAAAATAAATGAGCCAAGGTCCAGGTAGGGAAACATCGGTTAGCGCAGGCCCTAGTGGCCCGGGTCAAAGAACACCAAATACAGAAGGGTCACCAAGGCAGGGCTATTTGGACTGAGGCAGACCCGAAATGGCAGACGGAAACACGCGTGTGCAGGGTAAGGGAAATGGCACAGGATCACAGGGACTAGCTGGGTCTGTACAGGGAGTGCACAGGAGGTTACAGGTACCCAGGACAGGGTGAGGGAGAAGGTGAGAGGAGGAGCAGAACAGATTAAAAACAGGTAAGAAATCTATATAAAGTAGTGGAGGAACAGGCAGAGGGGGAGAGGGGGAGAGGGGGAGACAGAGGGTGAGAGTGGGTGAGAGCTTTGCCAGAGGGGTAGGGAGGAAATGGAGGGAAAGAATGTGAGTGCAGGCTGGGGCAATCAGGGGGGTTTCAGGGCAGGTAGAGGGGTCTTCTCACCAGCACCAGGATTCAGCATCTCGGGTCTCAAAGCAGGGATCAGGGTACAGCAGTCTTCTGAGGTCTTCTTGCAGCAGTCTGTAGGCCCAAGCGAGTTTAAGGGGGACGGGAAAGCTGGCAAGGCTCAGGGGCTGTACACAGGTAGATGGATGGAGGTTGAAAGAGCCAGAACTCTGGGAGGGAGCCAGTCTTAAAGGGCAGAGGGGAGGGACAAACGCAAAGGGGGCAGACAAGTATACACCTACGTATGACATCAGACATACAGCCAATCACAGTACAGGGACAGCACAGTGACATTCTCAGGGATGACACCACAGACTGCCAATCACAGAAGGCGACGCAGGGACAATGGGGACAAAATGCAGGGAGGCTTGTAGGTCAAAGGGGAGAGGTTTTTAATTGACTGTCAACAAGGAGATGCCAGAGAGTCTAGCTACTGGCCAGCAATTGGGGAAAGGAAGTCCTTATAAGGCAAGTTAGTCAGGGCAGAACTGGTGGAGGGGGTTAGTCTGAGGAGTGAGGAGGGAAGGGGCTGGGGTCATTCCAATGACCCAGAGCGAGAGAAAGGAGGGGCCAAGGGGGAAAGCTTCACTGGGCAGAGACAGCTGCCACAAGGACAGGCAGACACAGAGCAGGGCCTAAGTGGTGGGGAGACTGGTGCAGGTGACCATGTGTGCTGGCAGGTTTAACGGGGCAGGGTGCAGGGGTCACAGACATGTGCAGAGAAGACAGACATTTGGGAAAAATTAAGGGGCAAGAAATAAAGGCACCAATGGGGGAACATGAAAATGGGACATGTAAAGGAAAATAAATGAGTGAAAAATAGAGGGGGGTTACAGGAGGGTCAACACAAGTAAGGTCGAACCTGCCAGAGAAGCTTGGTAATGTATGCACAGGAGGAAAAGAGGTGCTTCATGGTAAAATGGGCATCTAAATGAATTCCCAAAGTCTTCACTCTGCGAACAGCTGGGATAGCATGCCCCGCAATCACAAACTGCTGCTACTCATGACTTAATCTTTTTTTTTTCCTTTCTTTTTTGCGCCGTCTGGTACCCAGAATCATCAGCTCTGTCTTGTTGTTGTTCAATGCTAAGTAATTGGCTGCCATCCAGGCTTGAATAGATGAAAAAAATCTACTCGATATTGAATAGATGAAAAAATCTACTCGATACAGCATCTGAAGTATAATCACCCGTCAAGGCAAGGAAGAGCTGGGTGTCATTGGCGTAGTTCATATAACTAGATCATCCAGCTGGGTGGACAACGGTCTAGTGTATTTATTATACAACGTAAGAGATGAACATGACCCCAGAAGCTCCGCAAAATAACATGACAGAGGATGATATACAGTCACCAGCAAAAACCCTGGCCGAAAGCCCAGTCAGAAAGGACTCCATTCAGGCGCAGGTGGTCTCTGAGAAGTTGGCAACACTCGAAAGCCTTTTGATCAAGGTGTCATGATCAACCAGATAAAAGGCCGCAGATAAATCCAGAAGCATCAGCAGCACTGGATGGCCTTCATCTATGATGTTAACAATGTCTGTATTCTCTTACCAGTGATATGCATCGTTATAATTTGTTTCCTTAGCTGGTTTTTTTGCCCAGAAGCCGATCTATTGATTCTGTACAGGCTTTTTGCCTCCTGATTTCTGTCTTGTCTCGTCACTTAATACAATTTGGCGATAACCATGCAGCCTGTATGAGATGCCAACATATCTTTCCCATTATTCTTATTGCTCTGGTAGAACCATGCGGTGGAAGGTATTTGAATCACTTTTGATATTGCTCTGGAATTTAAAAATGTGTTCTGGCTATTAAGCAGCAGTGGCAATCGATCTTCCTAGTTTACTTGAAAACCTTTGGGCAGTTTAGAAGTACAGCACTTGGAAAATCTGTTCAACTGGAGGTGCATTCTTTATGTTGGTGTTCAACTTTATGCAGTCATTGGTTATTGATGGTCCTCAGATGTTGCTTCTATTGATTAAGAGTTGGGGGGGTTGGGGGGGGATTGTGATGTCAGTTTTGTTATTAATTTTGTCGGTGATAGAATTGCTGTTTTTCTGTTGCTTAGAATGCCTGCCTGAACAGCTTTTGTCCTGTAGTTTTATTTGCAAGTTTAAAATTGTCTGATGGGCAAACAGTCACAGGTAAGCATAGTCTGTTTGCACAATGTATGTGGTTTCCCAGTAATCTCATCTTGAACAACACCCTGCGGTTCAGAATTTGGGTAGTTTTCTTCTCCCTCAGGGTCAGGGATGGTATCTGCTCCAACGTTGGTCAGTATTTGTATTAAGGAGTCAACTTCGGGAGTTAGCAGCTGGCATCGTTCTTTACTTATTAAAGGGACCAGCTTAGACTGTCCCATGTCAGTTCCTTCAGATTTGGGTGGTAAATAAAAACCATCTGCAAAACGTTTTTCATTTACGGCTCAACTCGTAATCAGAGCCCAAGTTGGCGTTTTTTCCTTTTCTCAGGACAATGTCTAAGCACAGCTGTAGGGCCTTCAGTCATTGTGAGGGGCAGATGTCTATCACCGGCCACCACAACCATCACTGTTACTGGTGCCAAGTCCCAACATGCCTGTGAGGCCTGTCGAACAGTGTACCAAAGTCTAAATGGTGTTGATCCTGAAAACTAAGGTGCATGAAGTAAGACACCACTCTGTATTCTCGCCCCAATTTGGGAAATCAGAATAGAAAATAGAGGATCCGATGGTACTTTGATCCCTGTTCACCACCTACTGAAAAGAAAACAAAGATCTGATAAGTAAACTGAATAGATGATGTTAATTTACTGTATCTAAGGATAGAATGACACCCAGTTTGAATCTTACGCTTGCCTTTAGGATTTACCTTTTGAATAAATCAGGTAGTGAATAAATGAGAAGTTCTAGTGGGTTTTGGGTTCCCAGAATTCCCATCATGAACCCTGTGACATGCTGGTTCCAGTTGGAGAGGTTTTTCTGAGCCCCCCTCTACCAGCGTCCGAGGCTGGTGCATGGATGTTAGCGGTGTTGTCAGGAGGCAATCGACCTTGGGTGCCGGTAGATGTTAGCAGTGGTGCTGTGTATATGCACCAGCACAACCCCCTTACATGTTATATTTTTTCTGCATTTCAGACACTAGAGAGGTTCTTCCCTTTGCTATTTTCCTCAGAGAATATCTTCTCCATATTTGGGCCTAGTTTTCTTCTGTAAAATGTCATCCCTGGCTTCAAGTAGTGACGCAAGTGCCAGAAGGTGATGTCTGTCTCGGATCACATCATTGGTTTCTCTGCTGCTTGGGCGTCGATAATAAGACTGCGGTTCTTGCCAGGCCATGAAGCCAAAGACCCTTCGAGATTGGCGGAACAAGTTGCCTGGGAGTCCATGACCCCTTGAGGTCTGGCAGTGTCGCAGCCTCTAACCACTACCTCGAGCGGCACCGCCAATACTTCCGCGGTTGAGCTGGCTCCCCAGCAACATGTGGAGGGTTCGCTGCGTCGTAAACCCTGGGGATCTAGTCTCCGGTAGAGTCGCCACGGCATCGCAACTGGCCATTTGGAGATGGTTTGGCCAGCGGCTCCAGCCCCAGGATTTATGACCTCGGTGTCAATCCCTCATTCCTCGACACCGGCGGGTTCCGGCCCAGGTCGGTCAGAGGGCTCTTACCATGGGGCTCAATGGATGATTGGCTGACACCAGGTTGGTGGCTTCTGGGTCAGGCTTGACCAGGTTGTCCTACCAGGTGTCCTCAGAGTTGCCTTTGCAGGCTTGTTGCCCGGATATTTCTCTGCAAGGCTGGGGGAAAGACCCGCTTTGGGTCTTGCACCTTACAGATCTTTGTGCCCTTCAGGGTTGGGATCTGCTGGGACTCCATTGGCAACCTCCATTGTCCAGGACATGTTCGATGTTAGCGACAGTGAGGGTGAGGGAAGGTCGGACGTGGTATCCGTTCCGAGGGGTCCTGTTCAGACCATCCATGACAAATTGGCCAATGCCAGTGTCTAGGACACATCTCCGGACAGTGACCATACTGACTAGTCTGCTGGTTTTAATCTCAAAGGTAACTGGTTGCTAGCATGTTTTGAAACTGGACACAGGTACTCTGCCCAAGAGAACACTTCACGTGTCCTGATTGAAATCTTAGATGAGCCTGAGACTGTGTCTCCCCTGCACTTCAGTTCCACCATCTCTGAATGCATCCTTGGACTCTGGGAGCACCCAAGCTTTCCACAGGAGACGCCAAAGTTTCCCAGAAATACAAGGATCCTGCTGGGGACCTGGCAGTTGTACGTGTCCATCCTTCGCTGGACATCCTAGTGGTTCAGGCTGCCTCTGTACAGTTGACTGTGACCACATTCCCTGTTCTGCCACTGGACAGGGACTCCAGGCGCCTTGAAGCCTAGCCATAGAAATCTTATGCTTAGGCTTTGTGTAGTTCGGGGTTAAGATCCTTGAATGCAAGTTTCATCTTCGCTCGCTAAACTCATTGCATTTTCAAGGACCTCCAGAAACTTGTGGAGCACGTACCCGAGCAGTTTCAGGCGAAGGCATCCCAGCTGGTCTCTGAGGTCTTGGAGACAGCTAAGCAGAGCTTAGACTGTCACCTAGACATGGCTGTGCCATGGCCACATCTGTATCCATGCGCTGTCCTGCATGGATACATGCGTCCCACTTCTCCCTGCATGTACAGTCTAACATGTTTTTATTGGTGTTCCTGTACACAACCCTACAAGTTGCTTTCCCACCTGTGAAATGAGCATAAGCCAATTACGGAATACTGCAAATTCTCTTGGAGTGAATCACTGTCTCATCACTCAGCTTCCAGCATTTGCTAGGCCTGATGACTAGCTGCTGTTGTCTGGTTTCTCATGTGTGGCTGTGTAAGTGGCCCTTGCAGTGGGCTCTTGCTTCTTAGTGGAACTAGCTAACTGGAGACCCACAGAACAAACTAGATTTGATGGGCTGAACTATTCAAAATTTTGAACCTCTTGAACATCCCGGCATTCGACCAGAGCTTGTCATTAAGAAAGATAACTGGTGTGAAGAAGTGCAGAATGCACTTCAGATAAAAATACAAAAGATACAGAATAACATAGAGATGCATAAAGCTATTTTTCCACTGCCATTCTCGGCAACCAAAATAGAACAGTCAGCACCTCCCTTCACCTTTTTTGAGGTTTCCGAACAACGTGTTACAAATGTTATCTTGGCCTTGAAGCCCACTGCATGCAGGGCAGATATCTGCTCTGCTGGATTGGTTAAGGATTGTATTCCAGTGCTAGGCCCATTGATTATGAAAATTGTTAATGTCTCCTTTCACACTGGCATAGTTCCGGATTCTATTAAAGAGGCATGGGTGATGCCTCTATTGAAAAATGGCTCTTCGGATCCACGGATGCTGGCTGTTAGGATTCACTCACCCGCTCACCCACCATCCCCGAGACTGTAGTGCGATGTGCGTGCCGGTAGCTGGTTTCGGCATTTAGATCTAGATTGCGGCACTCGTGTTGTTGACATTCCTTTCAATATGGCCGCCCGCTCCCTAGTCCTTTCTTTGTATCCGCAGCTATTGTATTGCCCTGGTCTGGAGACCTGTTCAAGATGGCCGCCCTCATTCACCACAGTAGTCCTTCCTCTCTTTCGGAAGTTTCCAGCCTTGCAGTGTCCGGCGCTTCCTTATAAGGAAGACGCCGGCACCTTCACATCGCTTGCGAACAACAAGCGGATCCTCGTGTGCTTCGTGCCTCCTGGTTATTCCTGTGCTCCTGTGTTTTACGATAAGTGACCCGGCCTGCCCCTTGACCTTGCTCTTGCCTAATCCTTTTGCTTTATTGTACTTGTACTGGTTCCTGACTCCTGCTGTTGCTTATGGTTAATCTCTGTCTCTGCCCCTTGTACTTTGTTTGCCAGCCTGTGCTTTGACCTCTGCCTGTCTCCTGGATTGATTCTGCTTGCTCCCTGGTCCTTGTATTTTGCCAGCCTGTGCTTTGACCTCTGTCTGCATTCCTGGATTGCTTGTGATTGTTCCTTGGATATTGTTATTACTGATCTGTGCTTTGACCCTGCCTGTCTCCTGGATTACCTTGCTTGTTCCCTGTTATTTCCTGGTGAGACCCTGCCTGCTTAGAGTTGTGTTTTAGGGAAAGTTAGAACCCTCTGAGTCCTGCACTTTTGAGAAGCGTGTGTGTTAAAACACGTCTGTGCCATTCTCTCTGTGCATTTACCTACGAGACTACCATCTACACTGCACCCGGTATAGAGCATCTAAGGGGGTATTTATTGGTGAGCGCCAGCATCCTGCTACAGTCTCTAGATACTTACATACTGTTTAGTGTTTCCTTGATAGCGCTCCATAATCCTAACCTGTACCCCTGTCTTGTGTATTGCAGGTGCAGTGCCACGCAGGACAACCACCGGTCCTTGTGGGCCCCCTTTTTCAACCTTCCGGCTATCTACATAGCGGAGGGAGGAACAAGGGACGTCCGT
>JAVHNH010000089.1:0-11560 GCA_034783935.1 Desmognathus catahoula
GTGAATCATCTCGACCGCTTGGCCCAGCACAGGAATGAATGCTCTTTTGTATTAAAGGTTAGTTAGTTAGTTAAGGCTTTAAGCTCCTCCCCTTACGCTCGCGCTGCTGTTAGAATTTCAGAGCATTCAGTTCAATGTGGCCGGCAGAAGACATGAAAACACTTGCACAATATTTCAAAATGGCGTTTGTATTGATTTCGTCCAAAATAGGCTCGACATATCCCCCCTTTTGCCAATCGCAAACCCAGGTATTGCGAGTGTCAAAATGAATATCGAGTCGGATCACAGAGAGAAAGAAAAATCTTTGGAAAATCGTCAATAGATATTTTGTAACGCCACCCTCCTTTTAGGACAATGTAGGGTGAACCACCCCTGAGAGTCAGACAACATTACCCTGCATTTGCTGCAGCAAGATTTCTTGTTGCCGTTTTCGCACGATTTTGACCAATTCTATAATATATTTATTATGGACCAAGATCCAAATGGTGACAAGAAGTAACCAGAGGGTTACTGCAGTCGCCCAAAGCACCTGAAATACATGCCTCCAGTACTCAGGAGAGAGAACATAGGAAGTGTCTTCAGTGGAGAAGTTCAGGTCGGAGATGGAGACGTTGTCTTGTGACAAAAGGAGTTGAAGTGAGTGAGATTGCTTTTTATCAAGCAGAAAATCTAAATCTGGGTGTGGAGGGATAGAAAAAGGTCGAAAAGTGTTTACCATTTCCATTTCTCCCTCCAATTTTTCAGTAGAAACATAGAAGAGTGTCTCTGAGCCAACACTAATGATCACATCTTTAGGAACAATCGTAGTAAATGTGGAGTGTGTAACAGGCTTGATTGTAAAAGTTGCGTGTTTAGTGTAAGTCACCGTCAGGTTGGGTGCATTAGTACTGACCAGCCACATATTGCCAATCAGTACAGCTTCCGTGACAATATCATGGGGACGGGACACAGTTACATCGCATAGGGTAGAATCGGAGGGAGAATCCTCCAAACCACATAGGAAACCCCCCTTTACCGGGGTGAAAGGGTTGCCGGGGCAGAGGTAATTAAGGTCCTTAAAAATCTGACATGATTGCAAATGCGGGATTAGGTACATGGTAGAGGAGTTCTGATATGCAATATATGTAGGAGAGTTAATTTTAACCTTCGTATCTCCCTGCCATGTGCCCACATTAATAATCTTCTTTAGTTGGTACACTTTGTCGGGTCTCACAAGTGGAATATTAAGGAGAAACGAGATATGCATACGTTCAACATCTATAAACATGATAATAGCAGTCCCAGCCTCAAAAGCTATACCAATCTGAGTAGTGTCCAAATCAGGGCCATGCAGAGACGATAAGGCTTTTCGAACCATGTGTACATCCACTAAATGTAGTGGAATGTGGGCACGAAGTAAGTTATTAATATCAATCTCTAATTGGCGCAAATAGGTATTGGTGAAGGACATGATGGGTTCCACAAAGGAGTAGAAAAGGAGTCTGGCGTGATAAGTCTGTTCATGCAGTCTACTGGAGTGATCCATCCTTTCGGTTTGTAAGGCGGTCACTACGATAGTTTCTTTAATAATTTGTACAAGGTTCGAATTGGCATTGCGTTGAATTTCCAGGCTTGTCTGAATGTCTTTGATGGCAGCCTGCAGTTCTGCGTTCTTCTTTTGCACTGCCTTTACGGAAACGCCATTCGCCGCACTCATTGTGCTCCCCACGACGGTGCCCACGACTGTAAGTAATGCCATAACTCCCATCAGCACTGCCCCAATGGCTCGCTTGGAGCGTGTGGAAGGGGGCTGTTGTTTGACAATAGTCTTCGTGGCCTGCGTGAGTATGTCCTGAATCGTGTCTTGGGTACGAGTGATATGTCGATAGTACCACTCCCGAATTTCTTGGACGGTTATGTCAGCAAGGGGAAATTGTTTATTGATCGCCGCTTCTATGTCCAGGTTAACGTACACCAATTGACTGATGATGCGATGTTCCGTAAGAAGAAGGTTGGGGATCTCTTGCGTGATGATTCCCGTGCTGGGACCTCGTGACAGCGTAATCGGTGACTTCTGGGCCAAGCACAGGTCAGCCGGAGCCAGCAGTAGATACAGTAGAACAGTCACCGCCCTCCGGGAGTGACGAGTATCCGACGATGGTGCAGTCCTCCGACGACGAACCTCTTCGGTTCCGGATGGGGACATCTTAAGTATAAAATTTTAATCGATATCTGAGTATTCAAAAGAGAAAAAGATCGTTAATACATCATATTAGTATGCAATCCTGTCTAATTTCCTATCTTTCCCTTGTCTCTTCCAGAGTTTTTAATTGGGATTGTGGGTGTGCTGCTTTAAGCTGGTTGATATGTGACCAGCGTTCCTCATTGGAACTGTTTCTGCAGTGCCTGATTTTATATACCACAGGTGACAGTTTGCCCACGATCACGTAGGGCCCCTTCCACATCGGGAGGAATTTGGACTGTTTCGCCTTATTTTTAAGGTAGTTGTAGAAATAAACTTTTTCGTTTATCTCAAACTCCTTTTTTGTGGTCTTCAAATTGTAGTGGGTATGACTAGCTTCCACAGCTTTATCCAGGTGCTGTTGTGCAAAGGCAAAAGCATATTGTAAATGCTTCCGTAGGTTTGACACATATTCGTGTGTGGAAATTGCACCCACAAGAATCTGTTCATTTGTTTTGTATAAGAGATGCATAGGAACGGTCATTTTTCTGCCATAGTTTAACTCAAAAGGACTGAAACCCGTGACACTGGAAGGCGTGGCCCTGATGGCCATCAGAACCAGAGGCAGTTTCATGTCCCAGTCTTTGCCTGTGTCAGAAACGTACTTCTTGAGAATAGATACAATGGTTTTATTCGTGCGCTCCACGGTGCCACTGCTGGCGGGGTGGTATGCAATGTGTAGCTGGCGTTTGACACCAAGGATTTCCCACATACGTGTCATTATGTCTGCTGTGAAGTGAGCCCCCTTATCGCTAGAAATTCTCATAGGTAAACCATGGCGGCATATGACATGATTTATTAGGAGCAGGGCTGCCGTGTCGGCCTTACAATTCGGTGCAGGAATGCATTCGACCCATTTGGTAAATAAACAAATTACAGTCAACATATATTGGTTACCTCTGTTGGACCTGACCACAGGACCAATAAAGTCAATTTGGATATCAGACCAAGGAAATGTCAGACCACGTTTTCGTAGGGGCGCCCTGTGTGCAGGTGCACTGGGTTGGAATTGAGCGCACCTAAGACAACCAGCACAATAAATCTCAACGTCTTGTATCATGTGCGGCCAGTAGGCCACTTGCTGCAATATTTCCAAGGTTATTTTGGGACCTCTGTGTCCTGAAGTGATTTCATCATGAGCGTGTTCCAGCATAACACCTCGGAATGCACGTGGGACCACCCATTGTGCGACAGATTTGTCGGTTTTTCTGACTAACAATTTATCCTGTATTTTAAAATTTGCACGTGCTCTGTGCAGAATTCGCAATTCCTCATTTTGATCCATCTCCCTTTGGAGAATAGGGTTGTTGTCTGGGTCTTCTATAAATTTGTAAAACTTTCCTAGGGTGGTGTCATTTATTTGCGCCGCGATCAGGTCTTGATCGGGCCCCTCCTGAGACCAGGAAGTGCTGGCATCTAGTGCTGTGTTTGAACGTGTAATGGCTGAACACAGTGCAGGGGCTGGATTAATGGAGAGAAGGTGATCAATGGGAAATACAGACCCATTGAGTGCACCTGTTGTCGCCATTTTGTCAGCCAGATCTTTCCACGTTTTGTCAAAACCAGGGACAGTTGAGTGCCCCTTGTTTTTTTTTCCAATAAATCAACATGTCATTCTTGAGCACTAAGTCATCAATAGCTGTGATTAGTGTGGCATGTTTGAGATTTTTCCCGTTGGCACATTTCATTTCCCTTGCTTTCCAACCTGGTAGGAATTCCACGAAGGAATTTCTGACATACATAGAATCTGTAACCACAACAACATTTTTCAATCCATGTGCACACGCAGTTTCAATGGCAAGATACACCGCCGCAAGTTCTGCCACCTGGCTACTCTTATCGCCAATACAAAAACCTTGCGGTTTGATGGGGAAGTCATTCAGCCATGCATTGCCGACACCTGCTATGCGCTCACCGGTGGGAGATTTAAACGCACATCCGTCCACATATACACAGGGCATGTCGGTGCACGTGTCGTTGTGTACTTTGTGTGGGGAATCAGTGAAAGGTTCTAGATCACTAGGTTCGAAATCCTCTCCTGAGCATAGTTCTGAATCACATTGATGTAAGTCGGCTAAGCCCTGCGCTAATTTATTACTTTTGGACTTACTATATTTAATTTCAATTGGGAAACTTTGCATTGAAAGCATCCAGTTTGTTATCCTTGATCCAGTGACATTCCCCTCCCTAATTTTTGAACTGTTTAGGAATTGGAGAGATTGATGAGCAGTTTCTAAAATTATTTTACTTCCATGGATAAAGGGTTTAAAATGTTGTACAGCCCAAACGGCTGAAAACAGCGCTTTCTCACAATCATTAAATTTCCTTTCCACTTCCGAGAGTGTCTTACTGGCATAGGATATAACTTTGGGGATGGAGTCCTCTTTTTGGTATAATACGGCCGAAAGGCACTTGTCAGTGTGACCAACCTCCAAAAAGAATTCCTTGTCCTTATTTGGGTATGCTAAGCAAGGCGCTTTTATTAACCAGTCTTTAAGCGTGGCAACCGCATTATTGTGCACCTCGGTCCATTCCCATTTGCTGTCTTTCTTTAGAAGTTTTAGGAGAGGTTGCACTATATCTGAGTAATCCTCTATGAATTTGCGACTGTAGTTAGCCACTCCCAGGATGCTCCTAACATCTTTGATGCATCGGGGGTTTTTTAGTTTCATTATCGTGTCTATTTTGCGTTTCTGTATTTGTATACCATCAGGAGTTACTTCATGCCCTAAAAAGTTCACTTTTGTTCGGCACCACTGCGCTTTTTGTAACTGCACTTTGGCGCCAGCGACTTTTAGCTGGTTCAGCACGTGTTTTATTTCATCTAAATGTTTTTGAAATGTGTCACTCTTAATTAACACGTCATCAATGTAGGTTAACGTGCCCCTTTCAGGGGCATCGGGCATGGCTTTGGTAATAAATATGTTAAATTCGCTCCCGCTGTTTATAAACCCGAACAGGGCACGCTGCCAACAGTAGGATTTTTCTTTAAACGTAAAAGCGAGCTTGTATTGATCTTCCTCGGCCACGGGTACTATCCAGTAACCGCTAGTCAGGTCGAGTGCCGTAAATATTTTAGCCCCCTTCATTTGTGCCAAACCTTGATCGATGTAGGGTATCGGCCATCTAGATTGGTGCACCCTCCTGTTAATTTCGCGGAGGTCCGCGCAAAGACGCCAACTAGAGTCCGGCTTAAGAACTGCTAAAATCGAGGTGTTAAATGAGCTATGAATCTTCCTTATTATTTTCCTCTCTTCCAGGTTCTTTATAATGGCAGATAGGTCCTCTATTGAAGCCATCGGTAGCCTGTTCTGCCTCTGAAATATCGGAGGAAGGTTTGGGTCCGTGGGGATTTTCATTACATGTAAATGAGTACCCCCACAATCGTAAGAATCTCTAGAAAACACCCCTTGATGTTCAAGGAACACCTCTCTTAAGGCAGCCCTCTCAGCGTCGGAGGTGCAGCCATCGGCTTTTGCTATTTGGTCCTCCATTAGCTTAGTGAACCCGGGAAACACCTCGGGTGCCGCTAATTCGTATTGTTCCTCTAGGTGAGCAGTTAAATCTTTTGTGGTGGCGTGACAACGATATTCAGTGTCTGATTCTTTTACGGAGAACACAATAGTGTCACCCTCCTGTTTATGTTGTACACAAATTTCCTCGGAAGGTAGTTCAGGGTACAAAGAATGTACATTGAACCAGCCCCCTGGTCGGGAGTACATATTTTCTGATATCAATTGTGACTCTTCGTCAATCATGTCCTGTGTGGCGCCCAGTATGGTGTTTGTTAGGTCGACACTAGAGTGGGTGTCATAGACCGCTAGCCCTATTACTGTGCCTTTGGGGATTGTAATTGTGTCCTCGCCTGCATTGTCAACCAATATTTTACAGTGACCACTTTGTAGGTCCACCAGTGCAGTGTATTTGGAGGACATGCCTCGCATTCTCCAGTTTTCACTAACACTGATAAAAGCCTCCTGTGGATCGGGGCCTCGCTGGCCCCTTTTTACCTGTATGCCAACTGTGACCAGTTGTGTGTACCCTGGTATCTCGACTTCCCTCACAGTAACCATTTCAGTGGCATATGGCATTATTAGGTCGCTTTTCGTTGCTAATTGGACATCATAAAAGTCCATGGGATGCCCCGCCAACTGGGACCATAGTTCCCCATTAATGACGTCCACAAACGCAACTAAACGATGCAAAATATCATTGGCTATGCATACATCCTCGTCACTCTCAGAAACAATTTGCATGTTATGTCTCATTTTTTTATCACCGATGTTAATTTCTATCATGGTCCTACCCACTATAGGTTTCCCTGACATTTCATTACAGGGGTTTTTGTCATAAGTGGTTGTTATTACCATGTTACCTCGATCATGTAAAGTTCGTATCATTCTCTCACTAACATAAGATCTCTCTAGTGTCAGGTCTAATTTGGCTTCCACGGGAGTGGTTTCTCCAGCAATGTGTACAGGGAAAGACCACTCATTTTCGTGTTTTTCCATCGGCACCAGAACTTTAATTGGGGTAAAGGCCCTCATTTTTGTTTTGGGTCGTCCCATGGTTTTGGCAGAGAACTTTATGCAGTCCTCTGCCACTTGGGATTCCCATTTTCGATCAGGGTCCAGCAATACAGTAGACTGCCGGTGGCCCTGTTGGTTTTGTTTGTCGGAATTTTTAGTAATTACAGTGACCTCGGGGTCCTGTGAGTTCCTGAAGTATATTTCGATCGAGTCAGTTCTACGTTCAATTACGTGGACTCAGGTTTTCTCGTGTCTATCAGCTTCAACTTTTCGGATAGGGATGGGGTGTTTCACTTGAGCCCATAACACTCCGTTGAAGTAGTCGATGAGGGGCGACAAACGGCTAAGTAAGTCACCACCCAGTAGTACGTCGACTGAATCTAAGTCGACCACAGCCATGGGATGTTTCATGCAGAGTTTTCCTATTTGGATGTCTATTTCACCCATGCCCAGCACGGGTACAGACTGGCCGTTAACATTATGCAAAGTCCCCACCGGCGTGATTAACTTATTGATTTCTTCGTCTGTTTTGCCTTGGTTAATAAACCAGAATATTTTCTTTGAGATGAGCGTCGCCTCGGACCCAGAGTCCAATAACGCTTCTACGCTCCATCTACTCTTTAATGTAACTTGTGCAAAATGTCGATCGTTTTCTTCCCGTAGCTCACAAACAAAGTGGGAGTTTTTTATCATGTCTTGTTTCATTATGTTGATCACTTTCTGTTTAATTCTTTGAGGTCGGGGCAGCACGGGTTTTTCTGCGCTCTCTTTTTCAACAGCAGCGCAAGCCTGTACTGCCCATTTAACCCCCTCCCCTTCCTTGGGGAGTTTCGGTTGTTCAGTTTTATTTCTATCGGCGAAACTGACTCGGCCTCGCTACACTGTATATGTCGAAAATATCGTCCGTTCCTAACTTGGCCCCTTAGCCCCGTTGACATCCTGTCGAGTCATAGCCCCTGGTGGGCTGTGTCTCGATCAGTTGGCTCGGTGGTGCTCACCGCTTGTACCCGCGGGCTAGGTCCCGGGTCTTTGTTGGACATTTTCCTGCTGTGTTGAATTAAGTCATTAACCCTCTCCTCTAGATCGTTCAGGCGGCTGGGGTGTTGCGGGGAGCGAGATCGCTCCTCCCACTGCTGATATCGGTCCCAACGGTCATAGTGGGGTTTTGCCTCCCGCCAGTCCCGCTGGTCCCGAGTATCCCGTCTGTCTGGCCGGTATTCTGACCGGTCATACCCCCCTTGTCGATAGGGGTTCGGGGGGCTCTCGTTCCTTTCTTGTGGATAATATGGTGCCCTATCATTTCTCTCATTTTCCCGGGGATAGTACGGCGTCCTATCATTTCCCTCGTTTTCACGAGGATAATATTGTGCCCTATCACTCCTCTCTTTTTCCCGGGGCTTCTCTCTCTCCCCCCCGTACAGTTGTCATTCAGGGTTGCTTTGGGTTTGTAAACGAAGTTGGGTATGGGGTTATTTCCTTTATACCGGGGGCTAATTGTCCCCTGCGCCTCGGGTTCTCTTTTGGGCTCCTCGAGCGCTTTTCGCTCGGGACCCTTCTTCCATTCTTTCTCCTTTTGAGCGGGGCGTGGTTTATTACCACCGGTTTCAAAAGGTAGCTCCTTCTCTTTACTGACCTCGCAAATCTTGCTGGGTTTAGATTTGTCTTTCATGTCAGTATTCTCCTCTGTTCGGCTAACATCATACACGCTCTTGGCCTGTTTATAGATCCAATCAATAGATCATTTTTCCCCATAATCGCGCGCCAGCTGCGTGCGTATATTTTTGGGCAATCCGTAGAAATACGCGTCCTTAAATTGCTTGGACTCCGTGTCTACCTCCCTCTGTACCTGAGCGAACGCATTTTTCAACTGTTGTAAATAATCCCGGGGGTGTTGGTTAGTTTCGCATTTTAAGTTCAGTGCGTGGCGCAATGCCTCATGGGCGTTCCGGTGCGGGGAGAATTGCTTAATCACCTCGCATCGGAATTCGGCCCAGGTGTCATAATCATTAACGTCCACACTTAAAAAGAATGACTGTGAGTCAACCGCAAAGGTCCATGATAGATAGGTTCTTAGTTCCACGTCACTATCCATGTCCAGGGTTTCCATTAACCGCTGGTATAGGGATAGGTGTTCTAATATGGAACCGGTTTTGCTTGCTTTGGAGAACGAGGGCATCATTCCCTGTACATTTTTTATGGATTTTGCACTAGGACGGGGTGTTTCGCCTTCCCCCGTTCTTTCCCGGATTGGTCGCTCACCCTTTCTACCTTTATTTCTCCGCTTGGGTATTTCGGCCCACTCAGTATCTATTTCGTCTTCACTGGGGGGATCCCCTTGGAGAAAGGTACGCTTTCTCTGATCCTCCCCGTGATATTCTTTCCTCGAAGTGCTAGCCATTGCCCCGCCTCGGTAGGGTCCTGTGCGGCCAGACGGCTCCGCCGGTTCAACCTCGGTTCGGGTTCTAAAGTCTTGCGGTGTTGCGGGGCGGGGACTGTTATCCCTGCGGTTCCCCTCTCTCATTAAACGAGTTCGTAAATTTTGTATTTCGTCTTGACCCTCACTGATTCGCTTTACTAGCGTGTCATTTTCTTTTTGCAAACGTGAGATTTTGTCCTCTCGTTGTTCAATGCTGTTCTCCCTGTCGTGAACCTTACTATTAGCTTCCCAACACCGGTCCCTTAGGTTGCGTGCGTCCCCTTTTAGCGCCTCTATTTCCTCATCGGCCTTTCTGAGGCGAGTTTCTAACTGTCTAATTTGGTTTTTGCACGAGCCGTCACATTCTGAGGGATCTGGAGGTGGCTCTCTTTTTCGCGCATCTTCTAGCTCTTGTATTCTCTGTTGATAATCAACGCTGCGCCTACGGCTCTCGCGTGCTAGGGTTTGTTGCTGCTGAAGTTCGTTAATGTGTTCGCAATTTGCCTTTCTTAATTTATCTAATTGATCTGTACATGTCTGTAGTTCTTTAGTTTTGTCTTCTAGCTCCCTAAATAGCCGGCGCGCGTGATCTTCCTTATCTTTTTCATCCCCGCTCGGCGCAGGCGCTTCATCCTCACGTCCACGCTGCAATTGCAATATTTTCTCAGCAAGTTCATTCTTTTCGGTTAAGACATTCAATAGTTCTTCCTCTAAGTCCGCAAGTTTTTCTGTGTGTTCGACAAAGTCCCTTTTAAGGTCTATATTTTGTTCGTATAGGTGACTATGGGCGAACCATAGGCGTCCTGCGAGGTTGCATAGGACCTTCGTTTTATCTTTTTTTTCGGTTTTTGAAAAAATCTCCACCATTGAGTTTACTAAGTACCCTTGTTTATGGAGAGTGTCGGACGGAAATTTAGCTATTTCGTCCAATTGTTGATTTACCCAATCATTTTGTTCTACAAGTCTGGAACCAGAGAATGCAAATAATTCGGCGATCGTGGCGCCCACCAGTTCCTCTAAAGGTAAAGATTTGGTGGCCATGTCGCTGTTCCGTTAAGGCTCTATATATTAAATAATTATGTGTATTTTTAGTACTGATACATCCGGGTAGTCCCCTCCATAACTGTCAGAATTATTATAAGTACATTGTATCAGCAACACACACAATCTGTATATAGGAATAACACAGCTCAGGCAATGAACCACGAAGGCTTCTTAGTGAAAAATATGTGCTCTTATATGGCACGTTTATTTGGATATAAAAATCATGTTACAGAGAACAATCATAAGACCTTATATACATCAGCAGCAGAAAAGCCCAGGGTATATTAGGGCTGAGGTATTAGTTGCTTGGGCTATGTTAGAACTAAAATGCTCGTTATGATTTTGATTATAGGTTTGTTATACTACCCATACCATATTGGATATATGTCTTGTATAAAACTTATATGATCTCGGTTATATCTTTGGATTATGAAACCTGTTGAGTATATAGAGGAAGAAGTATATGTTTGTCTCTTATCTCTATGCTTGCGCGCATACGTGCGTGGAAGAACTCACCCAAGTATCTTTCAGTCAGGATTCGAGGTGCACGCCCAAAGAGAGGCACGTGCGGTCACCCTGCACAGCGTGCGGGTGGGAGGAGGCGTGGAGACGAGGCCTGACGGCTTGTTTTCGGCTCGGAGTATCTCGGCTTACTCGCTCGGATCTGGTCGGGAAAGAATCAGGTCCTCTCTCTGTCCGGGAGACGGGTCTGGTAGAATATACTTTCAGCCTTCCCTGGAATAGCAGACACGGTCGTGCCCTTTCCAAGGACAGACACCCTTTTGCGGGGTGTCCGTCAGGGTATTACTTTTTGCTCAGTGACTAGCTTGTCATTGAGGAATCTCCAGGTTACCCCAAGGCTATATTCTATCAGTCTATCTTCGCCTCCGTTTCCCCGTGAGTGCCCCCACGGTCTTGGTCAGTGGCCCTCTCGGGTGTCGATGGAAGACAGTTTTTCTCTCCCCGGAAATTCCCTTTCTTATACCTTTTTTTCAGGTTTTGTGGAAAAACCTCCCAGTGGGGCACTCTGCCCATTTTCAAAATAATTGGATTTAGGGAGTCTTTTTCTCACGGACACTGCTATCGGCTAGCATTTTCAGTTTTTCCCATTCTGCTCTGCCAAAGACGTTGGTGCCGACAGATTAATCATTCTCGCTACCACCTGCACATCTTTACGTGAGAGGCGAAGGTCATTTTAGCCTTGAAAATAGCTTTCTCTCTGCGTTTATTTCTTCTTTTTGGAAAGGATACAATTTTACTGTATCAATGCAGTGTGAATCATCTCGACCGCTTGGCCCAGCACAGGAATGAATGCTCTTTTGTATTAAAGGTTAGTTAGTTAGTTAAGGC
>JAVHNH010000090.1:1144-11560 GCA_034783935.1 Desmognathus catahoula
AAAGGAGAAAGAAGGGGAGGGATGTAGTGATGTCGTCCCCCGGAAGGGGAAATGTGATGCCCCGGAAGGGGATGTGCGGAGAGCAATAAAAGGGAGGGGACTGACCGGAAGCGGGCAGTCCCCACCGAGAGCAGCCAGCAGCGTGTGTGTGTGGTTCTTTTGTGTCTGGGTGCACCAGGCACCCTCCCCGACAGCAGAAAGGGAGCATTTTACACTGGCGACGAGGATGGGATCCGTTCCCGTGCCCCCCCCCAGCACCATCCTGTGAGCCGCGTCTGACCTGCGTGTTGCGGTGAGGCTGCACAAAGACGCCCGCCCGCACCCCAGACGCCCAGCCAAAGAAGATTGGCGAGCCGCGGCCACAACCACACAACAGCTGCCTGCAGAAGGTGCAGCTGCCCGAAGAAGGAAAAGCGGCAAGGCTACAAAAAGGCGCCCGCTCGCACCCCATTTGCCTGGACAGACAAAAGCCACGAGCGCATGAGAAAGAGCGGCGAGGCCGCACTGGACTCCCGCACGCTCCCCGGCTGCCCGGAGAAGGCAAAGCGGCGAGGCTGCGCAAAGGCGCCCGCCCGCACCCCAGTTGCCGGGACACAGAAAAGCGGCAGACGCCCGCACGCACCCGAGCTGCCCGCATCCAACTGCACAACAAGCAACAGCGGCGGCGTGCCACCCCCGCCCCCCGCCAGGCAGCGACATCATTGGAGCGGCGTGGCCGCACGGAGAGGTCTGCACCCCAGCTGGCTGCACCCCCAACAGCAACAGCAACACCGCTCCTCCTGCTTGCTACCGATCAGCAGTGGCAGCCAACACGGCACACGCGGTGCTCCTGTGCCCGACAACAGAGCCGGCTCCGGCCACGTGGTGCTCCTCCCGGCTTCCACAGCTGCGGCGTGGCGTGCCAGGAGGCGTGCACCACCGTCACCCGAGGACTGCGCCAGGAGGCGCACAGAGATGAGGCGCGTCCCGCCCCCCCGGCGGCACCCCCAACTGTGAGTACCGCTCGTCAGTACTGCAACTACTTCTGCTGCCCCCCCCAAGGGTGCGTTAGACTGCACATAAATACGGGCACAACTGAAAAGGAGCGTCGGCTGGTAGCACAGGTTCCGCGACACGTGCTACCCCCGAAGAAATGTGGCACTCCGTGCACCAACGGTGTGGGATATATGTACCACCACACCGTCGTTGCCAGCCTTGGCACGCCGAGAGACGACACGACAGAGCGCATAGCACACACCAGCAGTGGGACCCCCGTAGCCCACGACTTAAGGCTCATCACCTCTGCGCTGACTGTGGGGACCCTCGCCAGCAACGACATGACTGCCCGGCAAGAGAGCACACATGCGAACGTTGCAGTAGGAAAGGCCATTTCCCCAGACTATGTATAGTGCCTCCAGCAGCAGGGCCGCCTCCAATGGAGAGGAGTAGAGGAAAAGGGAACAACGACGAACAAGAGAGGTGGAAAGAGCAGAGACAAAGAGCTACAGGTGACCGTGACCGGGCACCCCTAGCATTGCAACGCGAGCTAGACTGGCACCTTGAGTATTTGGCGGTGGGAGACAGCGAGGTTTTCCTGCCCCATGACGCCTACATGGAGCACGACATCGGTCTCATGGAACAATTGAGCACACCGGCGGGTTTGAATGATTTCGCAGGGAAAGCAGATGCTGAAGTGCACGGACTAATAGCGGTACAGAGCAACCTGGAGGGAAAGAGTTCACGGCCTAGCTACAGCAAACTACTATCAACTACAACAAGTAGCAGACGCAAGATTGCGGCGAAGAAGAGGCCGAAAGTGCAAAGCCTCAAGAAAAGAATATTGCGCAGAACAAGGAAAGATGGAGCTTGGACCATTATGGCTCATGCCCCAATGAAGGATGCAACGGGGACAACCGTCTTCATGGTACGACTGGGAAGATGCCGTGAAGTAGAAGAACACGCAATAGGAAGAAAGATGGGGAGGGACGCAGCAATGTCATGCCCCGGAAGGAGAAATGTGAGGCCCCGGAAGGGGACGTGCAGAAGGCAAAATGCGGTGAAGAAGAGGAAGTGTGAGGTGCAGAAGGCAAAATGCCATGAAAAAGATAAGCACGCAAAAGGAGAAAGAAGGGGAGGGATGTAGTGATGTCGTCCCCCGGAAGGGGAAATGTGATGCCCCGGAAGGGGATGTGCAGAGAGCAATAAAAGGGAGGGGACTGACCGGATGCGGGCAGTCCCCACCGAGAGCAGCCAGCAGCGTGTGTGTGTGGTTCTTTTTGTGTCTGGGTGCCCCAGGCACTCTCCCCCGATAGCAGAAAGGGAGCATTCTACAACATTCTTTTTTTTATAAAATATTTTTATTCAATTTTCATACATAACAACATGAACATAATACATTTTTAGCAAGTGGTCAGTTACACTCATGTGACCGTAATTGCATATTGTGCAAGTGCTGCATAACTTACAGTGCAACATAGAATACATCATAATAAAAGAAAAAAACCAAACTTCCCCACTCCCCGCGTTGTTCCATGATTGAAAACAGAAGATATGTTCAATATATGTACACATAAATTAATTACTTCGTCATATTCATAATTCCTTCAATGCCTCAATATCATACCACACCAAACACATTCAACCTCCATCTAACCCAATAATATAAAACTTAATTAAGTAATCATCTTCTACTCACACTTACTAAACAAGTAGTTCTTATATGGCGCCCAATATTTCAGGCGGGGGCTTCTTGTGGCGCATATATTGTATTGCTGATGCCTCCCTCTCACTACAGAATGTCATGTCCCGCATCCAGGCCTTAATGGCCGGCGTTTTTCCTCTCATCCATGTTAAAGCAACTCTACGTTTAGCCAGCGTCAGGGCCAGGTGCACCCATCTTCGAAATCCAGCAGCCACAACAGGAAGCTGTCCCAGAAACACAAGTTCAACAGTGTTCTCCATCTGTACCCCACACACCTCACCAATTATGATAGCCACCTTATTCCAGAATCTCTGCAAGACATGACAACCCCAGGCAGTGTGCACAAATCCAACATTCGCCGCTTTGCATCCAGTACACAGCACCTCACCATCCACTGCCATGTGCCGCAAGCGTTCCGGTGTGATGTAAGCTTGCATTAAGAATTTGTAATGGATTAATCGGTGTCTCATATTGAGCGATACTGTTTTAGTCCGTTCGCATGCCTCATACCACACAGAATCTTCAATTTCTATGTCCAGTGCACTCTCCCATTTGCTCTTTAAACTGTCACCCCTGCCCACCCGAATTTCTCCAAGCATAGAATACAATCTGGATGTTTGATGCCCTTCAGCAATTGTGGTTAACATATGAGTCAGAAGTGGGGCAGGGACCGGCTCTATGGGAAACGAGGCCCATGTTTTCTTAATAAAGTGAATTATCCCCGCCAGTAGCATATAGTCCCATATCCCACCTCCCGCTTGATCAAGAATATCTTTGTTGTCCCGAAACTGACCATCTTCAAAGAGGTCCTGGACTTCGATCAAGCCTCTCTCCTCCCATGTTTGCCACATGCTAGAGTGCGGAAAATCTGACAACTCACTGAGATAACGCAATGGTATATACGGGCTATATGGAGCAGTCGGACCCATCCACTTGGCAACCCTCTTCCATAACATGATGCCAATCAATGGGGGACCCCTTCTAGCTTTTGACTTTAATTGCGGTGTGCAAATCAGATGACCAGCCTCGGTCGAACCGAACCACGTTTTTTCTGCAAGGACGTGCGGTTCTCTGGGAACGGGAATCAGCCACTGTTGTGTGTGTTTGAGCTGGGCGGCAAGGTAGTATCTATATAGGTCCGGTAGAGCCAATCCTCCCTCACAATATGGTCTCATCAGAATATTGTGTGCTATCCTAGGGCTTTTGCCATTCCAAATGAAGTGGATAATTTTGGAACGGCATGCAGTGAAAAAGGACTGGAATAAGGAGTGGAACATTTTCGAACACATATAGCATCTTAGGGAGAATCACCATTTTAACTGCAGCAACCCTACCAGCCAGTGAGATGGGGAGGTTATGCCAAGTCCTGCATTTGTTTTCCAGGTAAGTTAACAGCGGGGATACATTTAGTTCAAAACATTCTTCTTCAGTCATGGCAATTTTTACTCCCAGATATTGAAAGTAGTCAGTCCTGATTTGCAGGGGAATGTTAAGCCCCGAGATATCCGTGTTCCCTGACAATGGGAAGAGGAGAGTTTTGCTCCAGTTGATAGTATAACCTGAAACAACCCCAAAGCTAGTCAAAGATTCTATAACCCTGGGAAGGTCAACCAATGAATTTTTAAGAAATAGAAGCAAGTCATCCGCATACATAGCGGTGCGAAAGATGTGGTTACCACCCCTCAGACCGCTATCCCGCATCCGCACCTCTAGGTGCCTTATCAGAGGTTCTGCTGCTAGTGCAAAAAGGACAGCCGATAGTGGGCATCCCTGTCTCGTGCCCCTCTGTATTGTAATTGGAGATGAGTAAAAGCCATTCACCCCTATTCTTGCCGTAGGCTCAGCATATAGGAGTCGGATCCATCTGAGTATGATTTTACCAAAGCCAAATTTCTGCAGTGTCAGAAAGAGGTATTGCCAACTCACTGAGTCGAATGCTTTTTGTGCATCCAGAGACAATATAGCTGCAGATCCCTCCCCCCTCTCTGTGGCCAGCACATCAAAAACTCTACGTATATTAATACTTGTAGACCTTCCCGGCACAAAACCAGTTTGCTCTCTGCCCAACAGAGATGTCAATAATGGGGTAACACGATTTGCCAGGACCTTGGCAAGAATTTTTATGTCGCAATTTATAAGGGATAAGGGTCGATATGAGCCACACTCCTCACTAGGGGCATTCGGTTTCAATAGTAACGCTATCGCCGCCTCATTTAACTCAGGCCTCCAGCGTTTCGAGGAATAAGCATTTTCATATATTTCCAATAACCTCGGCGCCATCAATGTTCGAAAGTGCTTGTAAAAGTCAGTGGGAATGCCGTCCATGCCGGGTGCTTTACTCCCAGGCATGTCCTGTAGCGCACGCATAATCTCTGTAATATCAAGTTTGGCATCTAGCATGGCACTTTGTTCCGCCGATAATGCTGGGACAGTAACACCATGCAGAAACGATATCACGTCATCAGCAGGAGGAGGATGTAACTCAGAGTAGAGTTCTGCATAATATTGAGTGAACCGGTCAAGTATTGATCTACTATTGAGCAACATCGCACCGTCCTGAGCACGTAACTGCGTTATCTTGACACTAGTGTTTCTGGGGGAGAGAAGCCTAGCCAATAACGTGTTGGCCTTGTCAACTTGCCAGTATTTTCGTGCCACGTGAGGAGCCCCTCGCAGCGCCGTCTCCCTATCTATGTCTGCAATGTATTCTTCTTTTTCAAGCAGTATTTTCCCAAGTAGAGCTCTATCTCCAGTACTATGATATTTTTCATCCAGGGAGGCTATTTTTTCTTCTGTTCTAGCTATCGAAGCGTGCAATGAGCGCATAATCCCCTTATCCGTACTTATCATCACCCCTCTCATGTAGCACTTGAAAGCCGCCCATCTCGTTAATACATCAGTGTCAGAGCCATTGTTAAATGTAAAGAATTCAGTCATGTGCTTCTCTATCTCAGCGCAGAAATGTACGTCAGCTAATGCATCTATTCGTAAGCGCCACCTCGGTGGTGTGTTTTCCACACTGCCCCATTCAACAGACAGTACTACAGGAGAATGGTCAGACAGAATCCTAGGTTCAAGATGCACATCAGTAACAGTGTGGTACAAGCTAGAGGACAGCAAGAAGCGGTCAATCCTGGAATACGAGTCATGGCACGATGAGTAGAACGTGTAGCCTCCCAGTAAAGGATAAAAGACCCTCCAAACATCTACCAATGCATATACGTCCATATAAACCAATGTTTGCATGGCCGATTGTGATATCGGTCTATCCACCAAGGATGATTTGTCAAGCGCGTTACTAAGAATGAAATTGAAATCACCCCCAATCAGCCAAGGAACCGTAGACCATTCAGCAATGTATCTAAACAGGCCGTCTATGAACACCACGTCATCAAAGTTAGGCCCATATATGTTCATCATTGCTACCATCACACCTTTCAACCTCCACACAATAAGAACGTATCGCCCACCAGGGTCAGACATGCAATGAGTCAGGTCAAATTGTAATGCCCTATTGATAATTATGCTTACCCCCCTACTGCCCCTAGTGTGCATTGAAGAGTACACCTGTGTTCCCCAATATTTTTTTAGTATATGCTGATCAGTGTCAAGTAGGTGTGTTTCCTGGAAAAACATAACATCTATACATTTCAAACGACACCATGCTGCCAACCTCCTACATTTTGCTGGATTCTGTAGTCCTCGTACGTTCCAGGTTACAAAGCTCAATGCCGCCATTCAGATCCACTATCTAGTCTCCTGCATATACACAACTTCCACAACCAAACATCCATTCTATTCCATATCATTCCATTACACTTCATGAAACAACACATCCCCCCATTCCCCGCCCCCGGACCTCCCCCCAACTTGGAAGTCCTAACCCCCCAAACCACACACTTAAAACACATGTGTGGTGTAATGCACCCCTGCAAAACCCAGAGGGTGTACAAAAAAAAAATAGAAATAAGCTAATTGTAGAGATCACGCAATGCAAGAATGCTATAGATAAGTATTAAACATCAGATCAAGCTGATGAAGCGTCCCACCACGCTCCGCCCCCAATCTTGTGCCGAGGGGCCACCATTTAGAGTACTACACCTCCACGTACATCCAATATGGGCGTGCAATACGCAGCCGGAGCGGACGCAAAAATCCCACCGACAACACCCACACCCGCACCCCCCCTTCCACAACCAACTATAATATCCGCATTATCCGTTGGTAAGATATTCTCGGTCCACGTGCAGCGGCCATTCTGTACAGAGAGTCAGCTTGTACATGAGAAACAGTTGAGAGAAATGCATGCAATTGTAGATGTACAGCATGTCTACAATATAAGCAGAGATTATCAAATGCACTGTCTACCGCGCTATTACCAGAGTCCACAGCGGCACAATGACTGAGCCAGCAGCGGCAACATTGTTGCCAGTCCACGCGGTCTACCACACGGCGGCCATTTTACCTGCAGTGAGTTCCATAAACATTTCGTTTGTCGGAGGCAGAATGTTTAGAGAATAGTAGCAGTGCTCATAAACATTCAAACTGCCTGTTGTGAAAAAGGAGGGGGACAGAAATAAATGAAAAGAGGACGCACAGGGAGAGAGACATCACATCACAACCCACGCAGCGTTACCGATTTCTTCACTACTACCCTTCCCCCCACATGTACACAGCATGCCAAGCAAACAGACCAGTCGCCGACTAGGCTAACCTTGCATGTGCGGCCATCTTGCATATCATCCAGACCGCCTATCTCGAGAAGGAATATAAAAGGAAGAATGTGAGCTTTCCCACCACCACACTCTGCTATTTCCCCGAGTCTAATACTCATATTTAATCCACCTACTCAACATATAAAAAAGGGGAGGGGGGAGAGAAAAGAGAATACAGTAATATCACCATGGTATACGCTAACCGAGCAGGGATACTCAGAAGGGTCCAGCGCTCTGCTCGCTAACATGTCATACACGGGTTCTGCGTCCAGAGTGTAAGAGACACCCATGCTTCACGTGAAAGGGGGGGAACCCAGGGCATGTCTCCTCCGTACAGGTGCGTCCGCAAAGTATGCTCAAACATCAGGCGTTACGAGTCCTTCACCGTCTGCCTCCGATGCGCGGGGTGCCCTCTCCAAATGCGACCATACTTCCTCCGGGGTGTTGAAGAATAGAGTCCTGTTCTCATGCAAGATTCTCATCTTAGCGGGATGTAGCATGGCATACACGATTTTTCGCTTGCGGAGTTCTGCTTTGACAGTGTCAAATAGTTTGCGTGCTTTCTGGACAGCAGGCGTTAAGTCCGGGTATAGACTAATCCGGGTGCCCTCCCAGCGTAAATCCCCAGCCTCCCGAGCAGCCTGAAGTATGGCGTCTCTGTCGTTGTAGTTCAACACTTTGAATATAATAGAGCGCGGCGGTTGACCTGGAGCCGGCTTACGTCCAAGAGCATGGTGCGCTCTTTCAATGATGAACACTGCAGAAAGCTTAGCTTTTGGCAGGAGCTTAGGAATCCATTCTTCCAGAAATCGTGGCATATGCACCGGGGTGGCACTCTCCGGGAGACCCACGATGCGAACGTTCGACCTTCTACTGCGGCCCTCCGCATCCTCCTGTCGCATCGATAATTGTTTAATTTCAAGTTGCTGTTCCTGAATCTTTTTGTTAAGTGGTGCCGTAATGTCTTCAACGTCAGAAATACGCTGTTCAGCCTCACCGATCCGGGAAGCCAGGGTATCAGCCCGCGCCTGTGCCAGGTCCAGTCGTATATTCAATGCCCCTAGTTGTTGAGAGACGTCTTTACGAAAGTCCCTCATTTCAGCGAGGAGAAGCTGCAACTCCGGGCACGAGACCACCGAGGGGGTGTGTGTGGCTTCCGCCACCTCAGAGCCTGCTCCGGCACCCGACGGCCGACCGGAGCCGCCAGAGCGGCTCGCAGTGAATTCATCCAGTTTCTTTTGTTTTTTTTCCTTTGCCTGCACGCCCGGCATGTTCCTGTAGAGGATGGAAACGATTGCCCCCGGCAATTGACCCAATAAGGTCAGTATATTATAGTGGATTTTGGCGCCGAGAGCGGAGCTCGCAGGAGACGCGTCCACTCAGCTTCAGTGCATCACGTGACTCCAAAAATCACATTTTTTATAAAAAGTAAAAGAACGGTGCAGCGAACAGCAGTGAGATATATCAAAGTGAGAGTGTGTGCATGCGCGTATTCTGGGCTTCTCGACTAAACAGTCACATGGCTACCTCTGAGCAGCTCACTGCTGCTGTTAAACAGCTTAACCAGCAGATATTAGACCTAAAAGCTGCAAACATTAATGACGTCCAGTTGTTAGACCAGCAGTTGCAGAAATTAACTATTGATAACGCTGCTTTGAAGCAACTTGTGGCTAACAAACCTACAGTTGCCATTGAACCCTCCTCAAAGGAAGTGGTTCTGGAAAAGTATGCAGGAGACGCCAATAGGTTACGTGAATTCCAGACTGCCTATAAAGCGCACTTTCTGTTTCACGATACCGCCTTCCCCACCGATAGGGCTAAGGTGGGTTTTTTGATTAAGCATTTCACAGGTCATGCCTTGACGTGGGCAGCTCAGTACATTTCCACCGATGATCAAATTTTGTCTGACTTTAAACAGTTTGAGACTGAAGTTTTGGCCATGTTCCGCAGGGAACAGTGTTCTTATGGACTAGAAGACCAACTGTTAGATTGTTCACAGGGCAACAGAGATCTTTTAGCGTATGTGGCACAATTCCACACACTCGTAGCGGAGTTGAAATGGCCTGAGGCCGTGCAGTTGGCTGTATTCAGGCGTGGGTTACAAGATGAGATCAAGGATGAACTTACTAGAGTATCCAAACCCCACCACCGTGAAGGCATTGATGGACGTAGCCTCCAGATTGACTACAGGCTTTCGGAACGCCGTCCTGAGAGGCGAAAGGGTACTGCCAGTCATCCAGTTCTAAGGAAGGAAAGACCAACCTTGGGTACGGGTGAACCCATGCAGTTGGGAACAACTCGTGGTCCATTAACCCCCGAAGAAAGACAGCATCTTCTATCTAAAGGGTTAGGCTTATATTGTGGTCTCTCGGGCCACTTGGTGAGAGCATGCCCAAGCTGTCCACCCAAGCGTCCATTAAACTAGCACACTCGATGAATGATGAGGACGTTTCCTCGAGTGCGCAGTCTAGTCCTCTTCCAAGCTACACACCACCCAGTCAGGCTTTGTTGACACTCTCTCTTGTTTTGTGTTGGAATTCGGGGACTGAAGTGATTCAGCAGCCCGTCATAGCTCTTATTGATTCAGGGGCAGCAGGTTGTTTTATTGACCAGTCTTGGACTGGTATAAAGGCACTACCATTGGACACAAAAGATGCCCCTACATTTGTGGAGACCGTGGATGGTTCTCCTTTGTCTTCCGGACCCATTACTGAGCAAACGATTCCGCTCTTTATTCGTCTGGGCCTTCATACCGAAATCACAGTCTTTGATATCATTCACTCTCCACATTAACCGGTCATCCTGGGTATAACTTGGTTGCGTTACCACAATCCGTGGATTAATTGGGAAACTGGAACTGTCCTTTTCCACTCCACTACTTGTTTGTCTCGGTGTTTAAAACCCGACCATTGGGCACATGCCCATCGTGCTTGTTCCACCCTTACCAAGGCAACTCTGGAGGGTTCGGGGTGATCCCAGCGCAGAGAATTCAGCGTGGAAGAATTCAGCACAAATTCTTTC
>JAVHNH010000091.1:0-11478 GCA_034783935.1 Desmognathus catahoula
CCAGCTATTCCGGAGGTTTTTTCAGCTACAAGGCTTTTTCCTCCTCCCACGGTGTACGCGTTGTGTCCACACTGTGGTACGACTCGTCCAACGTGAGGAAATTACGTCTAGCCACAGTCTTCACATCCGAGATAGAGGTAAGAGCTGCGTGTTGTTGACAGACTGAAAGGCCTCTAATACTTGTAGAATGGCCACGGCGGCGGAATTAACCGCTGCTATTCAACAGCTCAATCAGGAATTACAGGACTTAACGGTCCAAAACGCAGCTCTTAGGGGTGCCATAGAAACACGACCCCCAGTCGTAGTCGAATCGGCGCCTGTTACGGCCTCCATAGAAAGATATTCTGGAGAACCCAAAAAGCTGAAGGGGTTTCTCACCGCTTGTAAGGTTCAGTTCCTTTTTAAGACCGAACATTTTTCGACAGACAAGGCCAAAGTGGGGTTTGTAATCAGCCATTGTTCAGGGAATGCCTTGGCCTGGGCCACTCCGTACGTTTTACGTAACGATCCCATTTTGTCCAATTTCGCGCTATTCGAAACAGAATTCACCAAAATGTTTGAGAGAGAGAAGTGTACATTCTCCACAGAGGAAGCCTTGCTTGACTGTACCCAGGGTAACAGAGACGTACTCTCATACATTACAACCTTTCGTGCTCTAGCCACAGAAACTAAGTGGCCAGATAACGTCCAACTTCCTCTATTTCGTCGCGGACTACGGGAAGAGATTAAGGACGAACTCGCTCGTGTAGCAAGACCTGAGACCCTATCTTCTCTGATGGATCTCGCCTTGTCCATTGAGTTCCGTCTGTCTGAACGTAAGGCTGAACGTCGCAAGAATATGCCATCGGCTCCTCGTGCTTCCCGTACCACCGATCAGATTAAGGGCGAATCGACTGACGAGCCCATGCAGGTAGATGCCGCGCGGGGACCATTATCAGAGGAGGAACGCTTACGTCGTCGGTCCAAAGGCCTATGTCTCTATTGCGGCTCCGCCTCACATCTCATAAAGTCTTGTCCGATCTGTCCCCCTCGACGTGGGTCGGGAAACACCAACACCCGCAGCTAAGAGAGGACCCTTCTGCGGGTGGTTCCTTTGGTCCTATTCTTTCAGCCAATCCCAACGACGACCGGGCCATGCTTTACTTATCGGTAGGTTTGACGTGGCCTGGTCAAGAAACACTTAAGGTCACTGCATTATTGGATTGTGGAGCAGCAGGCCTCTTTGTCGATTTAGAGTGGGCTCAGACAGCACTATTGCCGCTAGTTCAGAAAACCGTTCCTTCACCCGTTCAAACCGTCGATGGTACCCCTCTCTGTTCAGGTCCCATTGTATGGCAAACGATTCCTACCACGTTGACTCTAGGTCGTCATCGGGAATACATTACGTGGGACTGCATTAAGTCGCCCCACAGTAATTTGATCATCGGTCTTCCGTGGCTTAGGCGCCATAACCCTTTCGTTAACTGGCAACTGGGAACTGTTATGTTCCACTCTTCTTTTTGCTTCAAGCATTGTTTCGAAGACACTGCATGGGGTAACACAGCTTGGTCCCCTAAATCTGAACCAGAGACTAGGTCTGAAGTTCCTCCTCTTTGTGCTGTTCTTCCTGAGGAGTATCAGTCGTACTCGGTTGTCTTCGATAATCCCACGGTTAAACCACTACCTCCCCATCGGCCATTTGATTGCCGTATTGACTTAGAAACCGACGCTCTCTTACCCTTTGGTAGGATGTATAACCTCTCTCGTCAGGAACGCATCGTATTGCGTCAGTACCTGGATGAACATCTGGAACAAGGGTCGATAGTGCCCTCTTATTCTTCTGCTGGTGCCCCGCTCTTTTTTGTGAAGAAAAAGACGGGGGACCTTCGCCCTTGTATCGATTATCGGGCCCTCAATGCTGTGACAATAAGAGACAGATACCCTCTGCCGCTTATCCAAGACATTCTAGAAGCTGTCTCCGGTGCCACAGTATTTACCAAGATAGACCTCAGGGGGGCCTATCATCTCTTACGCATACGGTCAGGCGACGAATGGAAGACTGCCTTCCGGACACCCTATGGGTTGTTTGAATACAGGGTTATGCCTTTCGGATTAGTGAATGCCCCGGCCATATTTCAGCGGTTTATGGATTCGGTTTTCTCTGATTTACTCATGTGTTCAGTTATAGTATATCTGGACGACATACTTATATTTTCACGTAGTCAAGAGGAACACTATCAAGACACCAAGGAGGTACTAGAGAGGCTGTCTCGCAACAATCTATCTAGCAAACCGGAGAAATGCGAGTTCAATTCTAGAGAGGTCAGCTATCTCGGCTTCATCCTGTCCCCTGAAGGGTCTCGTATGGACCCTCAGAAGGTGTCAGCCATCCTAGAATGGGAAAGACCAAATTCAGTTAAAGCCGTGCAACGCTTTTTAGGGATGGCGAATTACTATAGGAAATTCATCCACGATTTTGCGGTGTACACCACGCCGCTAACCAGGCTTTTGCGTAAGGGTTGTTCTTTTTTATGGAACGAGGAGGCTGAATCGGGTTTCAGGAAATTAAAACAAGAATTTACTACGGCACCTGTGTTACGGTCACCCAATGACCTAAGACCATTCGTCGTCGAAACAGACGCATCCAATCTAGCACTAGGTGCTGTGCTCATTCAAATAGCAGATGAGGATGGTCTGGAACATCCTGTGGCGTACTATTCAAGGCAATTACGCCCTGCGGAAGTGAACTACTCCACCATAGAGAAGGAACTTTTGGCCATCAAGGTGGCTCTTTCAGAGTGGCGCCATCATCTTTTAGGAGCGCGTCATCGTTTTTGCATCAGAACGGACCATAAGAATTTGAGCGTTCTACGCAGTTTGGACTGTCGCAACAGTAGACAAGCGAGATGGGCGTTTTTCCTTGCTCAGTACGACTTCGAGATTACTTATATACCAGGGTCTCAGAATATTATAGCCGATGCTCTATCTCGCAGATATAATTCAGAATCAGAAGAAGAGAAGACATGCCCAAGATTCTTCGGCTCCGATGTACCCATCATCGGGAAACTTACCGATTGGGAAAAAGTTAAAGATACCTTAACCATTAAACAACCCTGCAACTCGGAGATTACCTCTATGTTAAACAAGGAAGGGTTCCATCTAGTTGATGGGATTCCTTATTATAAGGAGCGGGTGGTGCTGCTTGATCCTGACAGAAGGAAGGAGGCTTTGGTCTCTTGTCATGATCATCCCATCGCAGGTCATAGAGGCAAACAAGCCACCCTAGAACTCCTTAGACGTCATTATTGGTGGCCACAGATGAGAATAGAGACAGATACGTATGTTCTTTCCTGCCCTACGTGCGCCCAAGCTAAGATCTCGCCAGGGAAGCCCGTTGGTGAACTGGTACCCCTCCCGGTTCCACCCGGACCATGGCATACCATTTCTGTTGACTTTATCGTTGAGTTACCCAAATCCGAGGGAAATACTTGTATACTTACTATTGTTGATGTGTTTTCCAAGATGGTACATTTTGTACCATTGGTATCATTGCCTACCGCTAAGAAGTTGGCTGACGTATTCATTCGGGAAGTCTTCCGGTTGCATGGCCTTCCTTTTACTATTATCTCAGATCGGGGGTCACAATTCATCTCTAGATTTTGGTCCTCGGTTTGCACGGCACTGGGAATGGAGCGTGCATTATCATCAGGCTATCATCCCCAGAGTAACGGACAAACAGAACGCATCAACGGTATCCTTAAGACATACTTACGTATGTACGTGGACCAAGACCAATCCAATTGGGCATCTATGTTACCCTTAGCAGAGTTCTCAATAAATAACGCAACACACTCGGCCACCAAGACTTCTCCTTTTTTATGTGTCTATGGTCGACAGCTCAGAGCCCTTACTTTCCATCCCACCGAGGGTACAGTACCCGCTGCGGAAGAACACCTGCGTATTCTCAAAGAGGCGCAAGCTCGGATCATCAAGAATCTAAGACACTCAAAGGTCGTTATGAAGTCTGCTGCCGATCGCAATAGGAGGAAGGCACCTGATTATCAGATAGGAGATCTAGTTTGGCTATCTTCTACCAATTTGCCCATTCTGGGTCCCGTAAGACTAGGTATGAGGTACGTGGGCCCCTTTCCTATTGTGGCCCAGATCAACGCTGTCACTTACCGGCTCAAGCTACCTGAGAAATGGAAGGTACACCCTTCTTTTCATGTTTCGCTCCTCAAACCAGTCCGTGCAGATCCCTATGCCAGAGGGATCAGAAGACCTCTTCCTGTAATGCGGGCGGGTCAATTGGAATACGAAGTACGGAAGGTGTTGGATTCCAGGGTCTACAGAGGTTCTTTGCAGTATTTACTGGATTGGAAGGGCTACGGTCCAGCCGACAGATCTTGGGAGGATGCGCGGGATGTACACGCTCCTCGTTTAATTCGGACCTTCCACACGTCCCACCCTGGCAAGCCGGGGCCCCTAGAAAGGGGGCGTACTGTCGCCATCCGACGCTATCCTCGGCGAGTGGTGATCCGGCTTACCACGTCCTGTGGGGTCATTCCGGGTCTCCCTCGGTCGGCCGCGGTTCCGCGCTCTCCTCACGGTATCTCCACATTTCAGGATGGCGGCACGTTACGTTCGATCCCAATCCAAGATGGCGGCCAGTTACGTTCCTCACGTTCCCCTCACATAGCGCGTTCTAGTTCCGCTTCCAGGCGGCGTCACGTGACGGGCACGTCTAGCAGTATCAGGACCTTCGAGCCTCACTTCCGTGCCTTTCAGTAAGCGTTTGTTGTTACGTGCGTGTTAGGCTCTGTTTTCTGGTTTTCGTCAGCTTCCGCTCCTCTCCTCAGTTCCCCTCCTGCTTGCTTCTTGCCATCTCCCAATTCCTTCGTCTTCCTCTCATTGCTGTGGTTGTTCTTTTTTCCTTGTTGCTTCCTATCCTCTCCTTCTGTCACCGTGGTAGCGTCTTGCCCCGTCCTGTCTACTCTGCAGGGCCAGCGCAGCCAGCCCCCCAGGTTCCTGCTTCCTTCAGGGATCTCATTAGGTTCCTGGCTAGTTCTTAGTAGAGCATTAGGGTCACGTCCCCTCTGTCCCTAGGGCCCAGGTATCCTGATCCCAGCAGCTCCGGAGGTTTTTTCAGCTTCAAGGCTTTTTCCTCCTCCCACGGTGTACGAGTTGTGTCCACTTGGTGGAACGACTCGTCCAACGTGTGGAAACTACTTCTAGCCGCAGTCTTCGCATCAGCCTCAGAGGTAAGAGCTGCGCAATTGGACAGACTGAAAGGCCTTTAAAAATCTCCTATAATGGCCACTGCAGCGGAATTAACCGCTGCTATTCAGCAACTCAACCAGGAGTTACAGGAGTTAAAATTGCAAAACGCAGCTCTTAAGGGCGCCATCGAGACGAGGCCTCCAGTTGTAGTGGAGTCGGCACCCGTTACGGCCTCCATAGAACGGTATTCTGGAGAACCCAAGAAGCTGAAGGGTTTCATCACGGCCTGTAAGGTTCAGTTCCTTTTCAAGACCGAACATTTTACTAATGACAAGGCTAAAGTGGGTTTTGTAATCAGCCATTGCACGGGAAATGCTTTGGCCTGGGCCAATCCATACGTAGTACGTAACGATCCCATTCTGTCTAATTTCGCTCTATTTGAAACAGAATTCACTAAGATGTTTGAGAGGGAGAAGTGTACATTCTCCACCGAGGAAGCCTTGCTCGACTGTACACAGGGAAGCAAGGACGTTCTCTCCTACATTACGGTCTTCCGTAATCTAGCCACGGAAACGAAATGGCCAGAGTCCGTCCAGCTTCCCCTTTTTCGTCGCGGACTGCGGGAAGAGATTAAGGATGAACTCGCCCGTGTGTCGAGACCCGAGAACCTGTCTTCTCTGATGGATCTCGCCTTGTCCATTGAGTTCCGTCTATCAGAACGTAAGGCGGAACGTCGCAAGAATACCTCAGCTACCCTTCGTGTTTCCCGTACTTCCGATCAGACTAAGGGCGAGTCCGCTGATGAACCCATGCAGGTCGATTCCGCCCGGGGACCATTGTCGGAGGAGGAACGGTTACGTCGTCGGTCCAAGGGGTTATGTCTCTATTGCGGCTCCGCCTCACATCTCATAAGAGCATGTCCTATCTGTCCTCCCCGACGTGGGTCGGGAAACTTCAACACCCGCAGTTAAGTGAGGACCCTTCTGCGGGTGGTTCATTTGGTCCCATACTTTCAGCCAACTCCAACAGTGACCGGGCCATGCTTTATTTGTCGGTAGGTTTGACGTGGCCCGGACACGAAACACTCAAGGTTACGGCTCTATTGGATTGTGGAGCAGCAGGGCTCTTTGTCGATTTAGAGTGGGCTCAGACAGTAATGTTACCGCTGGTAATGAAGACCGTACCCGCTCCCGTTCAAACCGTGGATGGTACCCCCCTGTGTTCGGGTCCCATCATATGGCAAACTATTCCCACCTCTTTGACTCTAGGTCGTCATCGGGAATACATTACTTGGGACTGCATTAAATCTCCCCACAGTAATTTGATCATTGGTCTTCCCTGGCTTAGGCGTCATAACCCCTTCATTAACTGGCAACTGGGTACTGTTATGTTCCACTCCGTATTCTGCTTCAAGCATTGTTTTGAGGATACCGCTTGGGGTAACACGGCTTGGTCCTCCGACTCAGAACCAGTGCTTGAAGCAGGAACCTCTTCTCTTTGTGCAGTTCTTCCAGAAGAGTATCAGTCGTACTCGGACATTTTCGACAATCCCGAGGTAAAACCACTGCCTCCGCATCGACCATTCGATTGCCGTATTGACTTAGAACCCGATGTTCTCTTACCCTTTGGTAGGATGTATAACCTCTCTCGCCAGGAACGCATTGTATTGCGTCAGTATTTGGATGAACATTTGGAACAAGGTTTGATTGTGCCCTCTTATTCTTCTGCTGGTGCCCCGCTCTTTTTCGTGAAGAAAAAGACGGGGGATCTTCGTCCATGTATAGATTATAGGGCCCTAAATGCTGTGACAATAAGAGACAGATACCCTCTTCCGCTTATTCAAGATATCCTAGAAGCCGTCTCCGGTTCTACAGTGTTTACTAAGATTGATCTTAGGGGGGCATATCATCTCTTACGCATACGGTCAGGAGACGAATGGAAGACCGCTTTCCGGACACCCTATGGGTTGTTTGAATACAGGGTGATGCCCTTCGGCTTAGTGAACGCCCCTGCCATATTCCAGCGTTTTATGGATTCGGTTTTTTCCGACTTGCTGATGTGTTCAGTTATAGTATACCTGGATGACATACTAATATTTTCACGTAGTCAAGAGGAACACTACCAGGACACTAAGGAGGTTCTAGGGAGGCTGTCTCGCAACAATCTATCCAGCAAACCGGAGAAATGTGAGTTCAATTCTACAGAGGTCAGTTATCTGGGTTTCATCCTCTCCCCTGAAGGGTCTCGTATGGACCCACAGAAGGTCGCTGCCATTTTAGAGTGGGAAAGACCCAATTCAGTAAAGGCCGTGCAACGTTTTTTAGGCATGGCGAATTATTATAGGAAGTTCATTCACGAGTTTGCGACCTACACTACTCCGCTTACCAGACTATTGCGTAAGGGCTGTCCCTTTTTGTGGAACGAGGAGGCTGAATTGGGCTTCCAAAGATTGAAACATGAATTTACTACAGCACCTGTGTTAAGGTCACCTAACGACCTCAGACCATTCGTTGTCGAGACAGACGCTTCCAATCTAGCACTAGGAGCGGTGCTCATTCAAACATCAGAGGAGGATGGTTTCGAACATCCAGTGGCGTATTACTCCAGACAACTGCGCCCTGCGGAAGTTAACTACTCCACCATAGAGAAAGAACTTTTGGCTATCAAGGTGGCCCTTTCTGAATGGCGACATCACCTTTTAGGGGCTCGTCATCGTTTCTGTATTAGAACGGACCATAAGAACTTGAGCGTTCTACGCAGCTTGGACTGTCGCAACAGTAGACAGGCGAGGTGGGCGTTTTTTCTTGCCCAGTATGATTTCGAGATAACTTATATACCAGGGTCTCAGAATATCATAGCCGATGCCCTGTCTCGCAGATACCATTCGGAATCGGAGGAAGAAAGGAGTTTCCCAAGATTTTTTGGTCCCGATACACCCATCATCGGGCACCTTACCGATTGGGAGAAGGTTAAAGAAACACTGACTATTGAGCAACCCTGTACTGCAGAGATTACATCCATGTTGAATAAGGATGGGTTTCACCTAGTCGATGGGATACCTTATTATAAAGATCGTGTGGTATTACTAGATCCAGATAGAAGGAAGGAGGCCTTATTCTCCTGTCATGATCATCCCGTCGCAGGTCATAGAGGTAAACAAGCCACCCTCGATCTCCTTAGACGCCATTACTGGTGGCCCCAGATGCGAATAGAGACAGATACGTATGTTCTTTCCTGTCCTACGTGTGCTCAAGCCAAGATCTCGCCAGGGAAGCCTGTTGGTCAACTAGTACCCCTTCCGGTTCCACCCGAACCATGGCATACCATTTCTGTAGACTTTATAGTCGAGCTACCAAGATCCGAGGGAAACACTTGTATACTCTCTATTGTTGACGTGTTTTCCAAGATGGTCCACTTTATACCGTTGGCATCGTTACCCACAGCTAAGAAGTTGGCTGAAGTATTCATGCGGGAAGTCTTCAGGTTGCACGGTCTTCCTGTGACTATAATTTCGGATCGGGGGTCACAATTTGTCTCTAGGTTTTGGGCCACGATTTGCACTACACTAGGGATGGAACGTGCATTGTCGTCAGGCTATCATCCCCAGAGTAATGGACAGACAGAACGCATCAACGGGATACTTAAGACATACCTACGTATGTACGTGGACCAAGATCAATCCAATTGGGCTTCTATGTTGCCCTTAGCGGAATTCTCGATAAATAACGCCACACACTCAGCCACCAAGTCTTCACCCTTTCTATGTGTCTATGGTAGGCAAGTCAGAGCCCTTACCTTTCATCCGACTGAGAATACGGTACCTGCTGCGGAAGAACACCTTCGTAATCTTAAAGAGGCACAAGCTCGGATTACCCAGAATCTGAGACACTCTAAGGTCGTCATGAAGTCTGCTGCCGATCTCACCAGAAGAAAGGCACCTGATTATCAGATAGGAGACCTTGTTTGGTTATCCTCTACCAATTTGCCCATTCTGGGTCCCGTAAAACTAGGTATGAGATATGTGGGCCCTTTTCCCATCGTGGCCCAGATAAATGCGGTGACTTACCGGCTCAAGCTGCCAGAGAAATGGAAGGTACACCCTTCCTTTCATGTTTCACTCCTCAAGCCAGTTCGTACTGATCCCTATGCCAGAGGATCCAAGAGACCTCTTCCCGTTGTGAGAGCAGGACAATTAGAATACGAGGTTCGGAAGGTGTTGGATTCAAGGATCTGCAGGGGTTCGTTGCAGTATCTTCTAGATTGGAAGGGTTACGGTCCAGCTGACAGATCTTGGGAGGATGCGCGAGATGTACACGCTCCTCGTTTGATCCGGACCTTCCATACGTCGCATCCAGACAAGCCGGGACCCCTTGGAAGGGGGCATACTGTCGCCATCCGACGCTACCCACGGAGGGTGGTGGTAAGACTCACCTTGCCCTCGAGGGTCATCGCGGGTCTCTCCCCGTCTGCCGCGGTTCATCTCCCGGTATTGCGCCCCCTCGACCGTCCCATTCCAAGATGGCGGCCGCATACGCGCATCACGTTGCGTGCCGCATCCGGCATTACGCCCCCTCGGCCGTCCCATCCCAAGATGGCGGTCTCCTTCCGCTCACCACGTTGCGTGCCCTAAGTTCTGCATCGCGGCGGCGTCACGTGATGTCCACGTCCGGGGTTATCAGGACCGCCGGCTTCCAATCCCATGCCTTTCAGTGAGCGTAGTCCTTGCGTGTTTGTTAGGCTCTGGTTTCTTGACTTCGTCAGTTTCCTTCCGCTCCTCTTCAGCCTCCTCCTCTCAGCTTGTTATTGCCTCTCCTGTTCCCTTCCCCTTCCCCCCTCCTGGTCGTGTCATTCTTTGTTCTGTTCTTCCTTACTGTTCTCCCATCTGTCACCGTGTTAGTGTCTTGCCCCGTCCTGTTTACTCTGCAGGGCCAGTGCAGCCAGAACCCCAGGCTCCAGCTTCCTTTAGGGGTTATTATCACTAGGTTCCTGGCTAGTTCCTCAGAACAGTTATTAGGGACACGTCCCCTCTGTCCCTAGGGCCCAGGTATCCGGTTCCCAGCCATTCCGGAGGTTTTTTCTGCTTCAAGGCTTTTTCCTCCTCCCACGGTGTACGCGTTGTGTCCACTTGTGGAACGACTCGTTCAACGTGAGGAAAGTACGTCTAGCCACAGTCTTCACAGCAGAGATAGAGGTAAGAGCTGCGTGTTGTTGACAGACTGAAAGGCCTTATTTACTTGTATAATGGCCACGGCGGCGGAATTAACCGCTGCTATTCAGCAACTCAATCAGGAATTACAGGACTTAAAGGTCCAAAACGCAGCTCTTAGGGGTGCCATAGAAACACGGCCCCCAGTCGTAGTCGAATCGGCGCCCGTTACGGCCTCCATAGAAAGATATACTGGAGAACCCAAAAAGCTGAAGGGGTTCCTCACCGCATGTAAGGTTCAATTCCTTTTCAAGAATGAACATTTTTCAACAGACAAGGCCAAAGTGGGTTTTGTAATCAGCCACTGTTCTGGGAATGCTTTGGCCTGGGCCAATCCGTACGTGTTACGTAATGATCCCATTTTGTCCAATTTCGCTCTATTCGAAACAGAATTCACCAAGATGTTTGAGAGAGAGAAATGTACTTTCTCCACAGAGGAAGCCTTGCTCGATTGTACACAGGGTAACAGGGACGTTCTCTCATACATTACGACCTTTCGTGCTCTAGCCACGGAAACTAAATGGCCAGATAACGTCCAGCTTCCTCTTTTTCGTCGCGGACTACGGGAAGAGATTAAGGATGAACTCGCCCGTGTGTCAAGACCTGAGAACCTGTCTTCTCTGATGGACCTCGCCTTGTCCATCGAGTTCCGCCTATCTGAACGTAAGGCCGAACGTCGCAAGAATACACCATCGGCTCCTCGTGTTTCCCGTACCACCGATCAGACCAAGGGCGAGTCGGCTGACGAGCCCATGCAGGTAGATGCCGCGCGGGGACCATTATCAGAGGAGGAACGGTTACGTCGTCGGTCCAAAGGCCTATGTCTCTATTGCGGCTCCGCCTCACATCTCATAAAGACATGTCCGATCTGTCCCCCTCGACGTGGGTCGGGAAACACCAACACCCGCAGCTAAGAGAGGACCCTTCTGCGGGTGGTTCCTTTGGTCCTATTCTTTCAGCCAATCCCAACGACGACCGGGCCATGCTTTACTTATCGGTAGGTTTGACGTGGCCTGGTCAAGAAACACTTAAGGTCACTGCATTATTGGATTGTGGAGCAGCAGGCCTCTTTG
>JAVHNH010000092.1:0-11468 GCA_034783935.1 Desmognathus catahoula
TGTCAGAATAGCAGTAGCTCAGGTGTCAGTATTGTATAGGAACCTTAGAGATAGGCTACACAAGATGCAATGATCACTGAGTCCTTTGTAGAAAAATATGTGCGCTTGTAAGGCACGTTTATTAGGTATAAAAATGTTACACAAATCAGCAAACAACTGTACATTAGCAGCAAAATGTAGGGGATAGAATATAGCTCAGGGATTTCGGTTAGGTTACTAACACTACGGGTACCAATATCCTATGTATCTAGAACTACACTATCACTCGTGTGATGAAGAAGAACCACTACCGGCTCGTGACAAAGCCCATTGCATTAGTCATTATGTGTATGTATGTGTCTCGTTTAGACCAGGTCTCACCTAGATGTGTCTTCGTGTGGGTTCGGTGGAGCGTGCACTCAGAACGCTCGTGGTCACTCGCAGGGTGCGAGTGTCTTATCAGCCTCACCGGGGTCCGTCAGCTGGGCTCAGCATCCGCGGGGCTCAGCGTCAGCGGGGCTCGGCGGCTGGGCTCGTCAGCTGATCTGGACGGAATCTTCGCACTTCGGCCCGGGTTGGACTGGCCACTCTCCTACTCTGGATAGCCCGCCAAGGAGGCACGGAGCCACTGGAATCTCAGGCACGGAGTGCACGCATTGGGCACTCGCCTGGTGACCTGGCGCAGCCTTCGTCACGCCCGTCAGAGCCCTAGTTTGCTGAGTACTGACAGGCTTGTCTGTACTAGCTTTCCAGCGGGCTCGGCTCGCTCCTGGCTCGGGCTTCTTCTCGGTCGGTGGGCAGCGTCTGGATCTCGGACCGACAGCAGGTGTGGCAGCAGCAGCAGCTCTCTCATCTTAGGGGAAGGCCTACTGATATACTTGTGTGAGTACTGTTACAAATTGCAAGTAACCAACACCTCGTCCGGTCCGTCCGGTCAAAATTACCTTTCCTCTTCCGAGGGGAAACACCAAATATGGTTTTCCTGTGCCTGCAGCACGCTGGCAGCGTGTGTGGACCGCGCTGGGATTGGTCAGGCCCCACACGCCCCCCTTTGTTTCCAGCCTCGCTGGGAGATCGAGGAAGCATCTGCAGGTTCTCTGTAACTTTTCTCATGTTGCCAATTGTATTGCAGTGCAGGCAGAGTTCATATTACTGTGAGCCATTGTATGAATGTGGAAGCATGTGGTTACAGATTAGAAAATTAGTGCGTCAGCAGCTCTGCAATGTCGCTTGCGCTCGCGGTGAATTCCTAGCGGAACATTCATAGCAAATGTTTTTCACAGTAATATGAATGAACCAATATGGCATTTGCACTGCATTTCGGTTTTTCATTCAGAACCTCTGCAATATGTCCTACAGTTTCCCCCCTTTTGGACGGTCGTGTGGTCGTCCACGAGTGGCCAAACAGAACTTCTTATAAGAGATTTGCGGTAATACTAAAAAAAAATGCTTTGTGGAAGAAGAAAAAAAAAATTTGAAAATTTTCCGCGTTTTCGCCCTTTTCGCCTTCTCCCCCCTTTTGATATGTGGGGATCTGGAACATATCAAATGATGGCGAAACTGTTTTGTCGTTTGTGGGTTTTATTTCTCATTGTTTTTAATATGTGTATACTGTTTAATAGCACAACTGTGCTTATTACTGTCAGCCAAATTATTGATGCCATCATCCCCCCTAAGACAATGTACGGTGTCATGTAGGGTGTCATGATGTTACCATCATATTTGGATAATATTTCACGGTCACTTTGGGAGAATCTATGTTCTGCTATGGAGATGTTATTTTCCTTTATTAATAGTTGAACTGAGTGTGACTTTTTCCTATCCAGGATAGTGTTTAGCTCATCATCGTCTGGCGGAATGTTAATGACGTTGATAGTGTTCACCATTTCCATTACTGCCTCTATTTTTTCGTTTGAAACATAAAATAGCGTTTCTGATCCGATCGTGACAATAATGTCTCGCGGTACGATTGTGGTAAATGTAGAATACGGAATTGGTTTAACCACAAATGTACCATGTCTGGTATAGGTGATGGTCAGATTCGGTGCATTAGTGCTGACGAGCCACTTGTTATTTATTAAGATGGCTTCGGTCACCACTTCTTTAGTACGTGTTATAGTGATGTCGCACAATGTATTGTTTATTAACGTTTCTCCTAATGCACACAGATTTCCCCCCTTGTCCGGAATGAATGGTTTTCCGGGACAAAGGTAGTTAAAGTCCTTAAATGTTTGGCAGGAGTGGAGTTTTGGAATCAAATATGTGTCACTAGTATTTTGATATGCAACCAGCTCCGGTGTGTTAATTTTGATTTTGGTTCCATCTCTCCATATGCCTACATTTAGTACCTTTTTCAGTTGATATATCTTTTCTGTCTTCACAATTGGTATGTTTAATAAAAATGAAATATGTAACAATTGTGTGTTTATGTACATAGGTATCGCTGATCCTGTTTCAAAAGCTACTTTGATTTGTGTGTCCTCCAACTCCTGGCCATGTATGGTAGTTAATGCATTCTTCACAAGTTCATCATCAATGAAGTAAAGTGGTATGCACGCTTTTACTAAGTTACTCATGTTGATTTCTAATTGTCTCAAGTAAGTCTGGGTGATAAACAGGACCGGATCTACTATTTTATAAAACAAGTTTCTAGCCTTAGTCTCTTTTCCAATCCGTTTCATTGAGTCATCTAGTCTCTCATTTTGCACTCCATTGATGACAATAGTATCTTTAATAATCTGTACCAGCTCCTTCGTCCTTTCACGTTGGGTCACCAAACTTTCCCGGATTTCCTCCATCGCACTCTGCAACTCGTCGTTCTTTCTCTTAACTTCCTTGACACTAACGCCATTAACGGCATTCATTGTTGTCCCTACAACTGTACCTATCACGGTGAGAAGTGCCATGACCCCCATGACAGCCCCGGCAATTGCACGCTTAGTCCTTGGCTTTGCCTGAATGTCCCGTGGCTGGGGTCTAACTATTGTCTTTTCTGCCTGTAACAAAATTTCTCGCATAACATTTTTTGTCCTCTCTATATGACTATAATACCAACTTTTAATATCTGCATCTGTAACGTCTGTAATATCAACATATTTTGCAATGGCTGCTTCAATGTCTAACTGTACAAACACTAACTGGCTTACAGTTCTGTGATCTGTTATCAGAATTCCAGGGGTTTCATAAACAATGATACCGGAGTTCGGACCGCGTGTCATTTTAAGTAATGTCTTTTGTGCTTGGCACCCCTGGTCCGACAGTAAACAAATACATAAGTATATAATCTGACATTGAAAATTATTTGACGTTGGGGAAGAGGTTTGGTGACCAACAGCTCTTCTGGTACTCCGCGCAGGCATGGCAGGGATTAAGTAGATTAGGATTTCTAGATGTGTAAAGAAAAACAACAAGTGTTACTATTTACATCATGTACAAACAATCCTTTTCATTCCTTTCCCTTCTCTGTCTCTATCTGTCTCAGTCTTGACTGCGGGTGAGCTATTTTGATCTGGTTCCTGTGAACCCAACGTTCCTCTTTCTCTGGGTTTTTGGTGTCCTTTATCCTGTATACCACAGGTGACAGTTTTTCTGTGATTTCGTAGGAGCCATGCCACACAGGTAAGAATTTTGAATTCTTAGCCTTATTTTTCAGATAGTTGTAGAAGTATATTCTGTCTCCTACTTCATACTCTTTTTTATCTGTTTTCAAATTGTAATATGTGTGACTGGCATCTACTGCCTTCTCCAGATTTTTCTGTGCGTGTGCAAATGCATACTGCAAATGTTTTCTAAGGTTGGCCACGTAGTCATGTGTTGACATGGCGCCCACCAGTACTTGCTCATTGACCTTATACAACAGGTGCATCGGAACGACCATCCTTCTTCCGGTTAATAACTCGAACGGACTGTACCCAGTCACTGATGAAGGTGTGGCCCGTATAGCCATTAAGACTAATGGTAATTTCAGATCCCAATCCTTGCCATTTTCACTGACATATTTCTTTAAGATATTGACAATTGTCTGGTTGGCTCTTTCTACAGTGCCACTACTGGCTGGGTGATAAGCTATGTGTAACTGTCTTTTAACGCCTAGAATTTGCCACAGCTTTGTCATTACTTCTGCCGTGAAGGCCGATCCCTTGTCGCTAGAGATTCGCTCTGGCAAGCCCTGGCGACAAAAAATGTGGTTTATTAAAAGTAACGCAGCCGTGTCTGCTTTGCAGTTAGGCGCGGGTATACATTCGATCCACTTGGTGAATAGACATATCACAGTCAGCATGTACTGGTTTCCCCTATTTGACTTGACCACCGGCCCAATGAAGTCGATTTGAACATCAGACCATGGAAAAGTAATCCCACGCTTTCTCAGCGGGGCTCTATGTGCCGGTGAACTAGGTTGGAACTGAGCACATCGTAAACAACCTGCGCAATAAATTTCTACGTCTTGGATCATGTGCGGCCAATAGACCAGCTCCTGCAGGATTGTGTTTGTAATCTTTGGACTCCTATGCCCCGAAGTAATCTCATCGTGTGCATGTTCCAACATAATGCCTCTGAATGCGAGGGGCACTACCCATCGCATCGGTGCATTTTCAGTCACCCTTACAAGTAGCCCTTCATGCAACTTAAAGTTAGCTCTTGCCCTGTATAATATTTTTAACTCTTCATTGGCTCCTATTTCTTCCTGTGTTATTGGGTTGTTTTCGGGGTGTTCAATAAATCTATAAAATTTCCCAATGGTAACATCATTTTTCTGCTCTGTTATCAGATCTGGGTCTGGCCCTTTTTCTGACCACATTGCTACCTCTTTTATATGCGTCTGTGATCTAGTGACAGCTTCACATTTAACTTCTGTTATTTCACCCTTTTCCATTAGATGATCAATAATCAATAATTCACCTTTAACAGCACCTTCTGTGGCCATTCGGTCGGCCGTGTCATTTCCAAATTTTTCAAACCCTGGGGTCTTCGAGTGCCCCTTGGTCTTGTGCCAATAAACCACCATATTATTCTTAATTACAATTTCATCGATGGTTTTAATCATATTGGCATGCTTTAGACTCTTGCCATTCATACACTTCATCCCTCGTGCCTTCCATCCTGGGAGATACTCAACAAACGCATTCCGCACATATATCGAATCAGTGATTAATACAATCTCTTTCAACCCATGCTCACACGCTGTTTGGATTGCTAAATAAACAGCAGCTAATTCTGCAACTTGACTGCTTTGACTTCCGATCTTTCGACTCTGCGGTAACACTGGATAATCTTTCATCCACACATTTCCAACTCCAGCTACACGTTCACCTGCCTCATTTTTGAACGAGCATCCGTCTACAAACACGCAGGGCAAATCACTGTGTTTTTCTTCATAAATTTGATGGGGTGAATTTGCAAATGGTTCAAGTGTGCTTAATTCAACGTCCTCTCCTGAACAGTCATCGGCGTCACATTGATGAAGATCAGCTAACCCCTGCGCAACTACATTTTTCTTGTTTTTACTGTATTTAATTTCAACAGGAATACTTTGCATTGACATCATCCATCCGGTAATACGTGACCCTGTAACGTTTCCTTCTCTGATTTTGTTGCTGTTCAAGAATTGTATGGACTGATGAGCTGTTTCCAAAATTATTTTACTTCCATAGATAAATGGTTTAAAATGTTGAACTGCCCAAACGGCTGCAAATAAAGCTTTTTCACATTCATTGAATTTAACTTCCACCTCTGACAGGGTCTTACTAGCATATGATATTACTTTAGGATTACCATCCTCTTTCTGGTATAGTACAGCTGACAAACACCGATCAGTGTGTCCTACCTCTAAGAAAAATTCTTTGTCCCGTCTGGGATATGCCAGACAAGGTGCATTTATTAGCTTTTCCTTCAGGGTTTTTACTGCTTTTTGGTGCTCTTCAGTCCATTCCCATTTGTTATTCTTTTTCAACAGTCCTAACAATGGTTGTATTATCTCTGAATAATTTTCAATGAATTTTCGACTATAATTAGCCAGCCCCAATATACTCCTAACATCTTTTATACATCTGGGTTCCTTTAACTTGAGAATGGCTTCAATCTTTTTCTTTTGAATGTTTATACCACTAGGGGTTACCTCATGTCCTAGGAAATTAACTTTGGTTCTACACCATTGAGCTTTTTGGAGGGATACTTTAGCACCTGCGTCTTTCAGTTGGGTTAATACGTGTTTTATCTCGTCCAGATGCTCCAAAAAGGTTTCACTCTTAATTAACACGTCGTCTACATAAGTAATTGTACCCCGCTCGGGAGCATCTGGCAATGCTTTGGTTATGAATATATTAAATTCACTCCCGCTGTTAATAAATCCGAACGGACTTCGTTGCCAACAGTACGATTTCCCCTCAAACGTGAATGCAAGTTTGTACTGGTCTTCCTTGGCTACAGGGACAATCCAATATCCACTGGTCAGATCCAGTGCGGTGTATATTTTGGCACCTTGCATTCGTACTAATTCTTGGTCAATATAGGGTATCGGCCACCTGGATTGGTGTACTCTCTTGTTAAGCTCGCGGAGGTCCGCGCAGAGCCTCCAACTCCCGTTGGGTTTAAGGACGGCCAAAATCGGGGTGTTAAACGAACTGTGCACCTTCCTAATTATCTTCCTCTCTTCTAGGTTCCTAATGATCTCAGATAAATCCTCAATCGAAGCCATAGGTAACCTATACTGACGTTGAAACACAGGAGGTAATTTAGGATCGGTTGGTATCTTCATCACGTGAAGATGTGTACCCCCACAATCGTATGAATCCTTAGCAAACACTTCTTGATGTTCAATAAACATTTCCCTAAGTGCTGACTTTTCTGACTCATTGTTACACCCATCAGCTTTTGCAATTTGATCCTCAATTAACTTGGTGAATCCAGGGAACACCTCTGGAGTGGCTAATTCATATTGCTCTTCCAGTTGTTGAGTCAAATCTTTAGTGGTTGCATAACAGCAATATTCTTCCTCAGATTCCTGCACTGAGAATACAATTGTATCCACTTCCTGTCTGTGCTGCACCTTTACTTCATCAGACGGCACCTCTGGATAAATAGAATAGACCTGAAACATTCCCTCAGGCTGTGACCACATGGATTCATTTATCAGCCCAGATTCTTCATCAATCATTCCTTTAGTTGCACCCAATATCGTATTTGTCAGGTCAGTACTGTGAAAAGTATCCGATACAGCATCGCCAACTTTCATTCCCTTACGTATATGTATGGATTCTTCATTTTGGTTATCCACCAAGATTTTACATGTGCCCCCCTGCAGGTTAACGAGGGGAACGTATTTAGAGTCTAACCCTAATTTTTTCCACTGCTGACTTATGTGCACGTATACATCAGATGACCCTGTGCAAGACTGTTTCCCTTTCAACTTCAACACCACCGTTTCTTGTCGAGTATATTTGGGAATTTCGATATCTTGTGCAGCCACCAATTCTACTGCATATGGCAGAACTTGGTCACTCTGCGCAGCCATCTGTGGATCCACGAAATCTACAGGATGTCCCCCTAATCGAGACCACAATTCCCCGTTTAAAATATCGACAAAAGCCACCAATCGGTGCAGTATATCGTTGGCAATACAGATGTCAACATTTCCTTTAACTATATTTATGTTATGACGCATTTTCTTTTCCCCAATACTCACGGCAATCATGGCCCGTCCTGTGACTTGTGATGTGGAGTCACTTTCATTCCGGCATGGAGTTAACACGGCAATGTCATTTCCCCATTTTTGCAATTTTTCTGCTAAACTTTCACTGATATATGACCTCTCCAGGTTTAAGTCTAGTTTGGCTTGTATTGGGTTGGATTCGCCCGCAACACGTACAGGAAAATGCCATTCATCATTGATTTTCGTCATTTGTACCAATACTTTTATAGGGGTAAATGATCCTGCACTCACTGTTTTTTCTCTCCTTACTTCAGCAGAAAATCTCAGACAATCCTCATCAATTTTTGACTTCCATTTTCGACCCGCATCTAACAACACTGTAGATTGCAGCGTCGCAGATTCGGTCTGCTCCTGAACACTTTGACTCTGTTTAGTGATAACGGTCATCTCAGGATTTTGGGAGTTTCTGAAATGTATCTCAACCTCATCTGTACGTCGTTCTACAATGTGGACCCTGCCATTACCTTTGTTTTGTGTCATCATCTTTTTCTGGGGTATTGGCCGTTTAACTTGTGCCCATAATATTCCATTGAAGTAATCTATGAGGGGCGATAATCGACCAAGAATATCACCTCCCAAGAGCACATCAAGAGAATTCACATCAACAATTACCATGGGATGTTGCATGCAATGCTTTCCTATCTTAATCTCCACCTCGGCCATCCCGACAATGGGAACATTTTCACCATTCACATTGTGTAGATTGCGTGTGGGCTTCACCATGGATTTCACCTCATCTTGACTTTTCCCTTGATTGATGAACTCAAAAATCTTTTTGGAAATTAAAGTAACCTCTGACCCTGAATCAATTAATGCTTCCACTTTCCATTGCCCACTCAACATGACAGGGGCATAAAATCGGCCGTTCTCTTCCCGGAGCTCACAAACAAAATGAGAATTTTGAATCATCTCTTTCTTAATTATATTAATCACCTTTTCCTGAATTCTCATGGGTCGTGACAATGGAATTTCCCCTTCCGCGGTGCTAACTGTGCCACCCTCTTTCTGCACTGCACAGGTCTGGGGATTTTCACCATGTTTGCTACGTGTTGGATTTTTCGTTTTTTCCTCCTTTTCCTCATTTTGTTGTTTTTGGAACCCATTTTGGGAATTGTAATATCGTATGTATCGCCCTTCATGTATATAACCGTATTTCCTAATTTGGGAATCGGCGAGTCATTGTTCCTCCCGATTGGGCTCACCTCTGTCTGATTCTCCTGTACTAACAGCATGTACTCGTGCACTTGCTCCACCACTCTGGGATAGTAATCTTTGCACATTCTGACTCAGATCCCTGAGTTGGTCTTCCAATACATTCAACCTGTTAGGTCTAGGGGGGTATCGGTCACGATCATCCCACCGTCGAAACCGGTTCTGGTTATTGGAAAAATTTCTCGGTACTTGCCATCCTCGATTACTGCGGTTATCATATCGATAATTTGGGCGATCTACTCTCTCATACTCTTTTTGCCTGTTCTCACTTTGCTCCCGGCCTCGGCCCTGGGACCCGTACTGACTCTCCTCATTTTTATTGGAGTTACTAGCACCCCCTTCTTTTTCAAAGTCTGAACGGTGCCCTGGTTGGTTTTCTTTTGGCCGGTAATTTGGGATAGGATTATTTCCTTTGTACCTGGGACTGACAGCCCCCTTCTTCTCTCTATCCTCAAATTTGGGATTCTCTTTTCGGTCACCAGCTTTTCTAAAATCCCCATTTTTCGCCCTTGGCGGAGTTGGATTTTGACCGGCCTCGAAAGGCAGTTCCTTCTCTTTGCTTACTTCGCAAATCTTGCTGGTTTTAACCTTTTCTTTTCCCTCATTATTTTCCTCAGCTCGACTCACATCAAAAATACTTTTAGCCTGTTTATAAATCCATTCAATGGACCTTTCTTCGTTATAGTCACGCGCTAACTGCGTGCGAATGTTCCTCGGCAAACCATAGAAATAAGCATTCTTAAACTGCACGGACTCAGTGTTTACTTCCTTATGCACCTGTGAGAAAGCGTTTCTAAGTTGTTGCAAATATTCCCGAGGGTGTTGGTTATTTTCACACTTCAAGTTCAATGCATACCGTAACGCCTCATGGGAATTTCTATGGGGAGAGAAATGCCTTATCACCTCACTCCTGAACTCAGCCCAATTCTTATGGTCCTTATTTTCAACTCCCATGAAAAAGGACTGGGAATCGGCAGCAAACGTCCAAGACAAGTATGTTCGAAGTTCCTCGTCACTACTCATGTTGAGCGTTTGCATAAGCCGTTGGTACAATGCCAAATGGTCCTGAATGGAGGCACTCTTATTGTTCTTACTGAACACCGGTAACATACTTCGGATGGTTTTTATCGATTTTGCGTTACCGTTAAAGAGTGGTGTTTTTGCACTCCCTTCTTTCTTACTCTGCTCGTTTCTGTCGCCTCTCTTTTTCCTGCGTCTAACCTCTGTCCACTCAGGTTCAGAATCGTTATCGCTAGAGAGCAAACAAGACGGGGACACATATCGATTCTGACGCTGGCTGTCACCCCCCGTCTTCCTTCTGGGTAGCATTTCATTCCCACTAGAGCCTTCACTGACTTCATAATTCTCAGCCTGGTACTGATCATACTCCTTGTGAGTCTCATTGATTGAGGGCCTGCGACTAGTAATCTTGCGGTTCTCATTGCATAATCGGTTCTGCAGCATTTTAATATCTTCCTGATCAAACTCACCCTGTCTCTTTAACAAGCGTACTTCCCTTTCCAGTCGGGTTATTTTATTCTCTTTATCCTCGACGGCAACTTTCATATCTCTGATCGTATCGCCGGCTCCCCGGTGCCGATCTTTTGCCTCCACTAAATCAACTTTCAAGCCGTTCAATTCCTGCCCCAATTTAGATCTCTCAGACTCAAGCTGGGCAATTCTATCTTTGCATGCACCATCACATCCTGAGGACCCAGAACGCCTGCCCCTCTTTTGGGATGCTTCTAACTCATGAATTTTTTGCTGGTAGTTATCACTGCGCCTGCGCTGCTCATGTATTTGCGTCTGTAACTCATATATGGAATTGATATGACCACTTTCTACAGTTTTCATTTCACTCATTCGCTCATGACAACTTTTTAACTCCTGCTTAGCATGCTCAATCTCCTCCTGCAACTGCTGTATACGGGAATCCTCCCCATTCTCTCCTGCATTCTCCTCTCTCTCGCAGGGTACAGTTTCCATACTTGCATACTTTCGTTGTGCCTGCATCCATTTTTGGTCAATTTCATTTTTTTCAGTAAGAGTAGATAGTAGTTCTTCTTCAACCCCAGCGAGTTTTTCACTCGTAGTGGTGAGTTCCTGTCTCAGGGTGTTATTTTGGTCATAAATCATTCTATGGGCAAACCATAATTTCCCGGCAAGATTGCATATGGCCTTCATCTTGTCCTTCTTGTCCTTTTTAGAAAAAACCTCGATCATGCCTTGCACAACGTACCCCTGCTTGTGCAGTGTGTCGCTATGGAATTTACCAACCTCCTCTAATTGCTGATTAATCCAATCATTGAGGTCAACCATTTTGGACCCGGAATATGCAAATAAATCAGACACCGTGGTACCCATTAGCTCCTCCAACGGGATAACCTTGGTAGCCATTTTGAATCTCGTGATATTCCAATTTAGAACGTCTAGAACGTTTAGAACGCCCCTATACACGTTTAGAACTGACACGTCCGGGTGTCCCCTCCACCTGTCAGAATAGCAGTAGCTCAGGTGTCAGTATTGTATAGGAACCTTAGAGATAGGCTACACAAGATGCAATGATCAC
>JAVHNH010000093.1:0-11422 GCA_034783935.1 Desmognathus catahoula
TATGGGGTGGGGGTGAAACTCCTCAATGGAGGATTTGAAAGGGGCGTGCGGATCTGTCCCAATTTGCCCGAAGCCCCCTGAAACAAGTGACAATATTTATAATGACAAAGGCATTCTACTTTGAATAAATTATGTAAAATAGGCAACAGGCATACAGCCATTCCATCACATATAACTTGTGTGTCAGCCATCTATATTCAATGGGGCACTGCAAAGTTTAACTTTAGGATTTATATATTAAACCCAGTAGACTGAAGTCATGGAAAGCAAGCTTGAAACACTGTGAATATAATGTAAAGTAAATGTAGGTGTAAATAAAAACCTTAGTCAATTAGTGCATCAGTCAAGGGAAGTGGTTAAAGTTCCTCTTTCCCTCATAGTCATTAATCCCTAAAAATCATTGCATAATGGTGCAACATCATTTTAAGTTGTTCTGCTTTATGATATCAAGTGTGACATCATAAGGAAAACAATGTTGCTTATGCTATCCAAAAGGGCTTTTGTAGCTGTCTGGCTAGCCAGGCTTTTTTTCACCTTTTCTTGGGCAACTCCCCAGCACCCAGTACAGAGTACTTCCCAAGATGACATTGTTAGCACTCCCCAGACATCACTAGAACATCCCCCCATGCAAAATGCCAGATACACATATGTATTTGAGAGGGCGTTTTACACACAAAAACAGCAAACAATTAAGGCAAGGCACTCCAGGAAGCAGCACACAAAACGAGAGGTACCACCACACTACGTTATGTCATATGTAATCAAAATGTAACAATTGTATACAGCTGCGAACACATCTGTATTCTTTTAACACTGCGCCTCTTCTTGTTCATTAGATACACATTTCAAGGCCATTTCAAATACTAGCTGTATCTGATCCTTGTCTATGATATAATTAAACAAAATGCTAAATAAAAGAAATAATTCATACAGAAAAGAGAAGTTATCAGTTTCCCTCTTACCTCCATAATGGAGTTGGAAGCTAAAACCTTCTCCTCAACATTGGTGTCGCTGGCCGAACCGCTGACTGTGGCAAAGTATCTCATTGTATATTTGGCAGAGACAGTTTTGCCAGCGCCCGATTCCCCACTGACGATGATCGACTGATTTCGTTCATCGCTGAAATATAAAGAAAAATACATTGGTCTTCTATATTCTTAAGCCCCCTTATGTACTACAGTGCTCTGGCTCAGACAAATGGGAACGTGTATGGACCTTCACTGTAACTTCAACCTAAAGAGAACATATTTTTCTATTGCCTCACTTTAGTTTCTGATCTAGGTCAGAGATGAGAACAGACTTCTTCCTTCCTGCTACCTAGCCAATACAAATTACAGCATCTATGTCCAAGATTGTGCTGTCCTGTGCTGGTCACATTTCCTAATGGCATTCTATCACAAAGGACTATTTGAAGGCTGCGGTGGAAATCCTGCCTAACGTACTAGGCTTTTACATTTCCAATCATTCCTTATTGTTTCCAACTCCTCATATACAACAGTTTCCCCCATGAAATTTGATATATTACTGCACCAAAGTTCTATGTTTTGCCCCAGAAAAGAATCCTGAAGTTTACTCAGGACTTGGAAAAAACTGTGATGATATTTACCCAAAATGCAATCTAGACAAACCTATACAGTGCTTCCAATTCCAGTGAGTATACTTTTACAGCGCTCCTGACTCAAAGAGGAAAAGCAGACTCGCCCCGTGCACAGACTCACAAGAGCTCATGATTCCACTACGAATTTTCGAACAGAGCTCTTGACTTCACTAAACTCGTCAAGAGCACCGGACTCTTAAGCAAACGTGCTGAGAGCACCAGATCCCAAGAATTCTGGATAGCTGAAGCTCAAGCTAGGGTCTAGGCAGAATCATACAGGATTCGTTTGCTCTGTGTCTCAAGAAGGTAGACTTGCAAGAGTTCCACGCTTCTGTAAGCGCTCATGCCCCAAGCCAGCCCCTTGGCACACAGAGCTTCAGACTTTCGACACACCCATGCTGAGCTACAGCCTCTCAGCACACTTAAGCCACGCTTCAATCACCCATGGAAAGCTCCTGACAATGGGCACCCCATACTCTTTATTTTAGAGGGGGCACACACCCGCAACCCTCTTTCCCTGCAAGCTCTTTACTGGTCACGCTCCATAAATGCACCCTCTGTAATGTATTGCTACCACTAAATGTAGCACTAACTCTATGGATCTAGGCAAGATCTTCTAGCTGTAGGATAGTAGGCTCCTTCGTACAAAATCTTCAGGCACAAAAATATACATAAATATCATTTGTTTCCATATCTACGTCGCCACTATTATGCAACTCCAACTTTATTCCATCTATTGCGCCTTCTGATAGAACATCTCATAGGTAAAACTTTCTTTAATTTCGTCTCACGTTGCCGCTGCTGATCTTCCTGTGTTGAGGAGTCTTGATCCACTATGGAGAAGATGTTTGGTTCTATCACCGACTCTTGCCCAACCAAAGTATTCCAAGAATTCTAGCTGCTGTCCCTCCAATCCGGGGTGGGTTATTTTGAACACTATTTCAGACACTGCATATACAAACCTAATAGAAACAGTGCACGTACTTCATCTGTAGAGGTCATGCTCAGATGCTACCAATTTTCCGAATTTCTGCTGAGGTTCCATGTCTCTTCACAGAATGCCTTCCTGGTACCATGAAAAATTTGGGGTTGCCAATATATATCAGGGGGCTGACTTCTTATTCCATCCTGCAATTCTGCAAGGTTGTAGGTAAATACCAACTCTACAAAATAAAATTCTTCTAACAGGATACTACCAAAATCTAGTTCTACCACAAGTGTTATAAGAAACCTGATTCCTTCCACCGACTAAAAGTTCCACATATAAAAAAGCGATTGAAAACTACTAAACAGCAGTTTATAGTTTATAGAATTGAGTGGGTAGTTGATGTCTTGATCCCAATTATGAATTTTGCATAAGTGTTAAAAAATGAGGAAAATGAGAAAATATGCATTTCCTCAACTTCATCTTCTAGAGCTCGGCGTCGCCCTCATCATCACCTCTTGCCAAGACCCAAATTCCGTAAAGTTCGGAAGGGTGGCTCCACCATCCTTAACAAGGGTGCCAAATGGTGGAATGAGCTGCCTCCCCAGATCCAGGAACTTTCCTCCTTCTCCTCATTCAAGACCGCCTGTAAAACCCACTTGTTGGAGGAAGAGCTGAAATCCACCAGAGCCATCCCTCTAGTGGGCCTAGCCAAGCCAACCACCCTGTGCAGCAAGAGGGACAGCATCAGACCAGACATTACTCAGAGCCAGCCACCCCCCCTGCAACCGGCCGTTAGCCAGGAGAAGGCCCCACAGTCGACTCCTGATCCAAACCGCCGAACCCACATTTGGGGCCTGAGCTCCCCGCCTCTACCTGCTCGAAACAACATCCAACTCATTGAGGCGGCCGGCAAAAATAAAGAGAAGAACTTGCTCTCTGGAGTCTATCAGCCCAGGAGAATTCTCTCTTAAGCGCCGCTCTGACCTCCGGCTCTACTATTGTAGAAGAAATTTTCTCTTGTTTTTAAAATCTATCTCTGTTTTTATTTTTATTTATTTTTTTTTTTTTTCCAAGATGTTTTGTTCTTTTTGTAAAGCGGTGCGAAGCTCGCAGCCATCGCTATAGAAAAACCTAAATAAATAAATAAATAAATAAACTTGCTCCCAATTAGGATTTTGGATTTAATTTAAGTCCAAAGATGATTTTAAACTGGAAGTCATATTCAGGGCGCTTAAAATCTTTGCTGGGGGTGGGGCCTGGCAGGCAACATGGCTGCACGCTTTTACCCATAGTTCTGATCGCACTATCAGGGCCCTGCAGACACGAGCGACTAATGAGGGAACAAAGAGCCCAGATCACGAAAGGCATGCACGCTAGACACCAGTGAGACCAGGAAGTGTCGGGCGCCATCCCTCCAATTGGGATTATGCCCAATACACCGGGCCACCACACATGTTGAACTGGAGGCGACAACATGGAAACTGCCTGCCTTGTGATTCCCCTTTCACAACCCAAGCCTTATCCATAACGCCATAATGCAATCTGAAGCAGTCAGGATTCTAATGCAGGTTCTGCATTTAGATCCTACCTCTCACCAGAGAGACATTTTGAATATTTTCAAATTTATCAGCTAAGACCTTATGCATCTCCAAGTATCAGGCTGTTACTTCCCTGTGTTCCAACAGTATATTTTTAACCTGTCCATTTGGGCAGCTCTGACGGAAAATGCTGATTTACAAAATCTGGGATATTCATTCCACTTTACAGATAAAAGCAGATAATATTGATGAGTTTTTCACGAGGCATTCAATAGATTTACAAAGTGCACACTAACCAATAAATAACAGGTGTCCTTACTGCCCAATTTAATAGTAATCATTTGATTGGCTTTGGAAGGATGAAAGCGGCATTTTAACCAGTCAACTGCAGGTTATACAAATCTGCAAAAGGGACAACTCCATATGCAGGGGCATTTCAAAATTGATGTAGGGCCTTGTGAAAGCACTGCTAAACAAGCATTAAAAACTAAATGAAATAAAAAATTTAACGAAAAATCTTTAATTACAGGGCAAACACTTTGCCTTCAAGGCACATATAAAAAAAAAGTTGAGCTAAAACAACGTTAGACTAAAACAGCAATAAAACATCAAATAAAACCTTAACCTATTCCTCCTTACCCAAACTATTCCCTCGTCTTACCCTCCACTGCAGAGATCTCCTGGCATTATTACACAGGGGTCATACCTCATACAGAGGTTTATCAGGTATTTTTGCTTAAATACCATAAGTTTGCAGAGCTCTCCTCCTCTCTCAGATGCTACAGAATTCAATAGTCAGATTGTTCCAGGGCCCTCGAGCCATGTTGAGAATCCTTATTTTGGTTGCCAATACCAGGGCAGAATAAGTTTATGTTGATGAGACTGCCTAATTTGTCGCTCCGAAGAACCTGAAACAACGTCCTGCGACAGAAAGGATCCAAACCAACAGGTCTAGCCATGACATGCAACACTTGCTACCATACTATCATTAAGGCCCTGTCATTATATGCCAAACACTTCCATCAGGTTACATTTCATCATGTATGTCATGCACCTTGAGTCGAATGCTCTTCTTGATCCTTTCCAGTAAGGTTTTTATCCCCTTATGGATATGGAGACCGTACAGGTGTTGGGGGTAGATGACCTCGCCTCCATTGTTGACCTGGCTGATATCGGGGCCCTGATATTGCTTGATCTGTCAGTGGCTTTTGACACCATTGATCACACTATCTTCCTGGATAGGGTTTGTGAGGTCGGCATCACTGACGTAGTAGCCATGTTCTATCTTTTTAGCGGGTCGCTCAGAAACCATTTCCTTGCCACCGTTTAAGTCTGCCCCTTCACCCCTTTCCTGTGGGGTTCCGCAAGGGTCAGCGCTCTCCCGCTTCTTTTCATTATCTACGTTCGTCCCCTTGCCAAACTTCCACCACGATGGCTTCAGATTTTATTCCTACACAGACGACACCCAGCTGCCTCTCTAGACTGGAACAGGGAGCAGCTGATGTAGCTGCCTGCGTATGGTGCTGTCTGGCGGCCATTGGTGAGTGGATGAATACCAACTAGCTGAAATTGAATCAAGATATTGTTGGTTGATTCTCCTGATTTATACCATCTTTGGTCTTCAGATTTCTGGCCCGCATCCTTGTGCCCTCTACCTGTTTGTTCACGTGCTGAAAAACCTGGGTTTCAAACTCACTTCACTATTATCTGTTGAGGCTTACGTCAATGTTACCTGTTGATCTGGTCATTACAAACGCAAGTTCCTTCACAAAATCCTTCCGCTTATTCCCAGCAATCTTCAGGCGCCAGTGTTCACGGCATCCATTATGGGGAGTCTTAACGCCCTCTACCTGGCTTACTCAGCCCATATTATCCAGCATCTTCAACTGCGTCAAGATTTGGCAGCCTGTCTGGCCACTTGCCTTTCTCGTAAAGATCATGTGTCCCCAGCGCCAAGACAGCTTCATTGGCTGCCTGTGGCTGAGCGTATTAAGTTTAAAGCATTATGCTTGGTTCATTGAGCCCACTATGGCACTGGCCCTTCCCATCTCCAGGCCAAAATCTCCAAGTACGTTCCCTCGTGTGCTTTAAGCTCAGCTAAGTTGCATCTCTTACAGGTTCCCCTTTACTGTTTGGAGTGTACTGGGGGCTGCTCTTTCTCTGTTGCTGCACCTCGCCTATGGAACGCCTTTCCTGATTGGCTTTGAGCTACTTCTGACCATGTCTAAATCCGTCAGCATCTCAAGACCCTTCTATTCTGATCTTGTCTTGATACTCACTTTCCTCAACACCATGATCCCTTTGGGTGTATGTGCGCTATAAAAGTGCTAATAAGATATAATAAGAACGATTAAAAAAAACAAAAAAAGGATAATTCACTCAAGTGCACTTTAAAGACAAAGAGTACAGTGGTTGGGAATGCAGACACCTGACCCTCGCCGGCCAATCATTCATGCTCATGCAATCCTTTAAAAGAGACAAGCACACTATACACTACTTCGCTCCATATAACAACCTGCAAAAAACTGTCTACATGTTGTACTATTTTCTTTATTCCCTTTTCTTTTTTTTTTTTTTTTTACAAATGTTATTGTTTCTTAGATACTGTCTTCCTTGGATGCATATGCAAATGGGGCAAGGACTATTGTGAATGTTCTTTCCTCCTGGTCATGTCAGTTCAATTAAAATGAATTGGCGGATTCCATAAAATATTAATTGCCGGCAAGATAGCACAGCGTGCTGAGCACTCGCCTCTGATTGTATTTAACCTACTGCGGCAGGTTTGATTCCTGGCAGGGACGATTCAGCCTTTCATGCTCCCCGAGGTGAAAAAATTGAGTATCATCTGTTATTTCAGCGCTTATAAACTGGTTAAGACTGGTATGAAGCACTATATAAATACTTGATATTATTATGCACGGCCTCATTTGAATGTACATCTGAGGAAGAATAGAATGGGCTGGCAGGAATTATCGCCGGTTAAAAGTGCACTAACATTTATGGCCCGAGCCACAGGTGAGGGACAAAAGGGCTTTTAACTGAAGCAATAATTCCCACCAGCCCAGTCCATAAGGTTATCAGCCCACCAACCGCTGTGAGTGGCATGCTGCAACTGTCACTCTTTTTGCCAATGGCCAACTGCTATAGAACCTTTAGAACTTTGCCTGGTTGCTGTGGAGACTGACTTTCAATTACAGGAGCTTAGACAAATCAGTCCATACCAGAGATTAAACCTATTGTCCCAGCCAATCAGAATTCTCAGAATGCAGTCTTTAAGAGAGACCATGTGGTAATTAATAATCCACCAGTTTTTCACAAGCTGCTAGATGGACCAAAGTAGCGTATGGTGCGTCGTATACGGTTGCTGAATGGAATTTACCAAGCTGTCACATAAACCACTGTAAAAGAAAGTACAATATAAGATCTCCCTGTAACCAATGAAAAGCCACTTTTAAATACACTGTTTACAATGTTACAATCTTAAACAGAACGAAGCTAAGCAAAGGAGAAAAAAGGGAGAAAAAAAGCTAGAGAAAGATTCCTTGTAATAAAAAAAATAAAAAAAGAAAATCCTGTTTTCATATAACCTTCACTAAATACCAAAGCAACATCTGGGCTGAATGTAGCTCTGCTACAAAGAACATGTCAGTTCATTTTATTTATAGAAAATGCTACGTGTGCATGGCTGGTGCTGTGCCCTTGGTTCATGAAACCATTGCATAAGTCCCCCTTCATGCTATAGAATGCACATATACTATCCTACCACTCTTTTATTTTCAGTTTCAAAATATTTATTGATAATGAAAATAAATTACTATTTTGGCTGAAAGGCAGGTGAGTTAATTGAAAGAGCTTAGTGAGAGCGGCAGAATATTTGACTGCTTTGTCCTTTTAACAAAGGTAAATGTTAAAATATGTAAAAGTACATAGAGAGGAAGAGGGGTTTCTAGGAAAGTTAAATATGTGCACTGCAATAATTCTGAATGTAGTTAGCCTTGGAGCTTTTAGTAAACAGATGCTCAAAGGCAAGGATATAGTACAGAAAAAGAATGCTTGCCTGTGCTATTGCAAGTACACCTACTGAAGGTCATCAGATCTTCCATGTGAACTGAACCACTGCTCACTGGGGCCACATGCTCAGTTTCAGTTAGTGGGATATAAGGTTTGTGGTGCCTTGCACATTCACAACAGTTTCCTCTCATTGCTGTCTGCTTGCAAATAGCCTAAGTAGGATAATGCAAAATAAAGCCTCTTTTGGATCACTTTTTTTTCCAGTTCAATTTTAGTATATTTCTAAAATTTTCACAATTTCTCTAAAACATTCAACTGATAAAATAGTAGTTAAAATAGTTTAAAAACAATAACGTGTAAAAGAGGCATCAGCTCTAGAATCAACATTAAAAACACGGGCATTATGTAAAACAGTTATCAACTTTAAAATCAACATTAAAAACCTGTTCAGCACACTTGTTCTAGGGATAAATCATATAAATGTAATCTGAACGTAATAAATGGCTTGACTACAAAAGATGGCCATTAGCACCCGAGCGGGGCGGAAATTGGCTGCCCATGGCTGGCCGGCGCTAAGAGTCAGTGGCGGGTGAGTACACAAAAGTGCACGCACCCGCTTGCAGTCTGATGCCTGGGCCTGGGCTGGCTGTACTATCGCCAGCGGTCATGTACAGCCCCAGCACTAGCAGTCAGCAACCGTAGTCCGCGTCAGCTCTGTACATGACTGCCGGTGGTATGCAATGTTAAAAACATTGCTATACCCAGGCAGAGGACCCCCTCAGGTGGAGGCGGCCATATCACGGCACACGCCTCCCGTCACTTGCAGGTCATAAAGTGGCCTGCAAGTGACACTGCTATGGGTCACAGTGTGACCTGCAAGTGACAATGCTCTCAGCTGGTCTTATCGTGCTACCAGCGCTGTTACCCACTGACCATCTTATGGTCTGCCAGGGACAGCGCTGGCAGTGCAGGGGTTAACGCCGGCACAGGAGAGGCCACCACTTGCGTGGTCTGGTGGGCATAGGGCCGAGGCCCTGTGTCACCACCACCACTGCCTACCGTTGTGTGATGGCAGGCAGTGGCCAGCGCCACTGGCCATGCCTGGCCTACAGCCTATTGCAGTCAGGCAAAAAGTATTTGGGTCACTTCTTCCAGCTTCGGGAAAAGACAGAAAGAAAATGCCTTTGTGAACTGACTGAGGCAAAAATCAGACCGATCTAAATTACACAATAAATTTGTGGTTTATTGAAGTTCAAAAATATTGTCAATTTTGAGGAAAAATATTCAGGACGCTTGCAGCCAGTTGATAAATTATGCAAAAGGTGAAATTAAAAATTCAGAGTTGTTCCCACTTGCCAGTACAGCGAGGAAACTGAACGTACAAGTGAAAAATGACTGCAATTTTGAATGGACTTGAAACCCAGCACTCACAGGTGACCCATCCTTCCAATTCCAGGTTAGCTCTGCATTATTCAAGGGCTAGTCTCTTCTCCCAGCAATGCAGTTGTTCATCAAATAAAAAGGTTTGAATTTCTTCAAACTTTGTAAACAATTGTTTAACCACTCAGGCTACAGAGGCCTAAACAGGTATTCACTTTTCAAATCACATGCCGTGTAATCTGCAGCTTCATGTTAAGTTTCAAATATACCAGCCCAACATGTCTTTGGTTCTGAGGAAGGCTTTTGGAATTTTTTTTTAAATCGAAACATGTTGACTTTTCCTTAATATCCAAGCAGGCAACCAATTGTGAAATGTCATGCTTTCATTATCTTGCCACAATAAAAAAAAATGGATCCAATAATTACGCTACATCTTCAAAATGGATATTGACGTGGTAGTGAGTAGACATTGATGTGGTAGCCGGTTAGGCTCCATGAGTCTTGTTGGCTCTTGGAGCCATAGTAATCCTCGGGGACATTTCCACATTTTCAAGATACTCGGAGCCCAGTATCACAGGAATAAAAGAACATTCAAAACCACTTTTATTGCTCCCAACTGTGTGCCATTAGGATAACAGCAGTACAGTGTGCAATTTACATGCTTTTCATTTGGGGCTATAGCCAGAACACTCGGGGCTTCAGCCCTTTTAGCACCCCACCTCCTCCTCCCCGCCACCCCAACGCCACCTATGGTAATACTTGCGGGAAAATAAACCCACTATAAATTGTGTGCATCATGTTGTGATGTTGTTTTATTAGTGTTCGGTTTTTAACAAAATTGATTTTATGTTTCTAGAAAGAACATGTTATTTCCAGAGTTAGCTGAACTAATATAATGTGACTAAAATTTAAAACCGAGGAAGTCATCATTTGCTGTCATACTCTGCTTTTTGCATTTGACCATACAAAAAAGACAAGGCAAAAGCAGAGCTTGGATACATCATATCAGATGTATTAGAGAGGCGGATATTAGCTAACCGCAGCCTCAAATACATGTATATCACCTCGGGTGCCTTTAATTTCTATTTCAAAGAAACTAGTACCACGCCCCTAAAAATTAAACAAACAATAGTCAGCATTACAATTTAACTGTACTAATGAAAACTTCACATACAATAGCATAATAGAGGCAACCTAAATGAATCTTAATCGATTTAAGCATAGCAGTAAGAGTACCTTACTATTCTTCACTCCTGGCTGTTTAACATTAGTGCCAAGAATAAATTAGAGCCAAGTATTATTTACTATTCTTAACATCAGTCCAAATTTATTTATCGACAAATTTTAATTGAACACGAGCATAATTTATTATTTCGGACTCCAGTATGTACACAATTAGAGATATGTTTATATAGGAGGTATGTAAAATTCAATGTAGAGGCAAGCATGTCTTACTATTCTACACTTAAATGGGCACCGTCATCACAATGAACACAAGAAATATATAGGTGTTTTGTAAAGAGCATGAAAAACTGCCTATACTTTTTTTTCCATCTTCCACGAAAATATTTTTCTCATATTGTTTTTTTTTCATTTTAGAATACTTTGAGTTTAACAAGAGGTGAACATCGCAGATTGACATCGTACATTAGATCAGCATAGTTATTACTATCAATTAAAATGGGCATTTAAGGAGTATATGTACATTGTTGCGGGGGTACAAGTATATGGTAATATAGCATAAAAGTCCACAGTTTGTTTTCAAGGCAATACTTGCTGTGGAATTTGTTAAATTTCTGATATAACAGCATGATAGAGATTAGTCGATACGGAATATTGATGTTATAATGTTGAAAACGAGTTGGTTTTAAGTGGGTAGTTATAGTATGTGTAGCTATTATGACTATAGCATAGAGTGAGTGAATGGTCTATAAATTAATGTATACTGTGATGTGAGGGTGGGGGTGA
>JAVHNH010000094.1:0-11411 GCA_034783935.1 Desmognathus catahoula
GACTTTCTCAGGGAAGCCGGGCGTTGTGAAAGGAGTGGTGCACGATGTGGATACCGGCGATGCCGCTCCCATCCGCACCAACCCCTACAAAGTGAGTAGTGCTGTAGGGGAGAACATCCGCAAGGAAGTTCTGGAAATGCTGCAGATGGGCATCATCGAGGTGTCCAGCTCAGCATGGGCCAGTCCGATAGTGCTGGTGCAGAAGAAAGATCGTAGTAACCGATTCTGCACGGACTATCGGACAAGACCTGCAATTGACAGATTGAAACGCCTAAAACAGACCGCAGATATGGCCCAATACCAAGACATGGTCGATGCTATGAACGCATTGTCCTTGCAGGTACAATCTCTGACCCAAGAAAACGCCGCCTTGAGACATACAATGAGCCAGAGAAATGTGCCAATTCCTCCAGAAGTACCGTTAGCCGGAACCATAATGAAATTTGATGGCAGTCCTGGAAAGGTGAAAGAGTTCTTAGATATGTGTTTGATACACTTTACTTTCAAACCACAACTTTTTCCCACTGACAAGACTAAAGTGGGGTTTATCATAAGTCATTTAACAGGAAATGCGTTATCCTGGGCAGTACCACTAGTTACGTCAAACAGTGCATTGCTAGTTAATGAACAGTTATTTACGCAGGCTTTACGCGCTATGTTCCAACAAACCAATGCAAAGTACACGGCTGAAGACATACTCCTAGACTTCAAACAAGGTACAACGGATTTAATGTCATATATCATGAAGTTTAAAACATTAGCCGCAGAGGCAGCTTGGACGGAAGATGTTCAATATGCTTTATTAAAGAGAGGGTTACGTGAAGATATAAAGGACGAGTTAGCAAGAATTGCTCGACCAGGAACATTCGACCAATTGGTCACAATCGTGCTCCAGATAGATCATCGACTATCAGAAAGACAGAAAGAAAGACCTGGGACACCTAAACCTTTTGGATATCGACCCATGCCATCCACGGTAAAGAACGATCAAGCAGACGAACCGATGCAGATCGGAGTTGCTCGAGGTCCAATTTCTGAGGAGGAGAGAAAAAGGAGACGTGCCTTGGGTCTTTGTCTTTACTGTGGAGAAAAAGGACATCTCTTGAAAGATTGCTCAATAAAACCTCCCAGAAGGACGGAAAACTAACACGCTTGCCTTCAGACGGGAAGGAGAGAGCAAGCGGACAAACACCACTTCCCACGTTGATGTCGTGTCAAAAACAAACGGACACCACGTTAATAATGATTCAAGTTCATCTGTATGTACAAGATCAAAGAATAGAAACCACTGCTCTTATCGATTGTGGCGCCTGTGGAGTGTTCATGGATTTAGAGTGGGCGTCTAAAAACCGAGTAACCATGGTTCCCAAAAGAAAGGCACAAAACATGGAGTCAGTGGATGGATCAGAGTTGAAGTCGGGCCCAGTAACCACACAGACGCCGTCTCTCATCTTGTGTATTGGAAAACATCAAGAAACAATAACTTTGGATCTTATCTCTTCACCTAGGTTCCCAATAATTCTAGGAATGCCATGGCTAAAAAGACATAATCCGTATATCAATTGGACTGCAGCTACATTATTCCTTGGTTCCGAGTTTTGTAGAGACAACTGCATGGACACCGAAAACCCCTGGGTAATGCCACAGCCAGTCACCACAGTGACACAGATAGTTGCAGTTCTTGAAGAGGTACCCCTAGAGTACCATGTCATGAGTAAGGTGTTTTTACCTCCCGAAGTCAAAGAGCTACCTCCACATAGAGAAGTGGACTGCAGGATAGATCTTGTACCTAAGGCTATAGTACCCTTTTGTCGCATGTATTCACTCTCGGAGCATGAGAAAAGAGTGTTAAAAGAATATCTAGAAGAAAATCTACAAAATGGGTTGATCACACATTCTCGCTCCCCTGCAGGCGCTTCTTTGTTTTTTGTGAAAAAAAAGACCGGAGATCTGAGACCCTGCATTGACTACCGGGGACTCAACAATGTGACAATCAAAGACAGGTATCCATTACCTTTAATTAAGGATGTCTTAGACGCCGTGAAAACCGCCACTATATTCACCAAAATTGACTTGAAGAATGCTTATCACCTACTACGAGTGGCAAAAGGAGACGAATGGAAAACAGCTTTCCGGACACCATTCGGTCATTATGAATACCGAGTCATGCCGTTTGGGCTAGCCAATGCCCCATCCATTTTTCAGAGATTCGTGGACCAGATATTTTCTGATATCCTTCAGACCTATGTAGTTGTCTATCTAGATGATATACTGATCTACTCGACTACACCTGAGCAACATCAACAACATGTATTAGGGGTGTTAAAAAGATTGCAAGAAAACCAGTTGTATGCAAGACCAGATAAATGCTATTTTCACCAAGAAAAAGTGGAATATCTAGGATTCATACTTTCAGCGGATGGAGTTATCATGGACCCCAACAAGGTGCAAGCAATACTGACATGGCCATCACCTTCCTCCGTCAAGCAGGTGCAACGATTTCTGGGTGTAGCCAATTTCTATCGGCAGTTTATTTCTGGGTTTTCTTCCATTGTTTCTCCGATAACAGCACTGTTAAAGAAGAATTCGTTCACAGGTTGGTCTGGTTCAGCAGAAGAGGCTTTTCAAAGATTGAAGAAAGCGTTTGTTTCCGCACCGGTGTTACGTCACCCAGACAACGCGGTGCCTTTCATGGTCGAGACTGATGCTTCTCTTGTAGCCATCGGAGCAGTGTTAATTCAAAAACATCCAGACACAAACCAAGAACATCCTGTGGCTTTTCTATCCAGAAAGTTAACACCTACTGAACAAAGATATTCCGTTCTTGAACGTGAATTACTAGCAATAAAAGAAGCTTGTGTACAGTGGAGGCAGTACTTGCTAGGAGCCAGACATCAGGTTGAAATAAGAACAGAACATAAGAACTTGAAACTTCTGGATAATGCTGATTGCAGGAACAGCCGACAAGCTAGGTGGGCCTTCTTTTTTGCAGAATATGATTTCCGCATCACGTATATACCAGGGACAAAGAATCTGGTAGCAGATGCCTTATCACGGTTACACCAACCGGAAACAGGTACTATGGAACAAAGAGAGCCAATACTTTCTGGCAAAAAGATTATCTACTCAGTCTTCAGGGACCAAGTAAAACAAGCCACCAGAAAGGACCAAGAAATAACCGTCAAAATACAAGCAGAACCAGACTCCTTTGTGGTACAAGACGGTTTGATCTACAAGAACAGAACTTTGTATCTACCAGGAAGTCTGAGAGGAATCGTGTTGGAGCAGTTTCATGATGCTCCAGTTACTGGTCACAAAGGTGTTGCAGGAACTACAGACCTGATATCTCGTTATTTCTGGTGGCCCACCTTAAGGACTGACGTCCAACAATATGTCAAGAAATGTCCAACCTGTGCTCAGATGAAAGACAGTACTCTAAAACCTACTGGTCTGTTGAAACCATTGGAGGTTCCGGAGAAACCTTGGCAACATATTGCTACAGATTTTGTTACTTGTTTACCAGAATCAGAGGGATGCACTGTGATCATGGTCACTATAGACTCATTCACTAAAATGGTACATCTCACTCCACTTGAACAGTTACCCACAGCCACCATGTTAGCCACTATTTTCATTAGGGAGATATACAGGCTTCACAGACTACCCACAAAAATCGTATCAGATAGGGGCACTCAGTATACCTCTCATTTTTGGGCACAGTTGTGTAAACAGTTGTCCATCCACCAAGCACTTTCTTCTGGGTATAGACCACAAACAAACGGACAGACAGAGAGAGTAAATCGCACCATAGAAGTCTTCTTACGATGCTATACTTCACTAGCTCAAGACAACTGGGTAAGGTTATTACCATTGGCTGAATTCGCCTATAACAATACTACACATTCGGCAACTGGCTTCTCGCCTTTTTTCTTAGCTACCGGAACCCATCCGTGTCCTGTACCACAGGTTGAACATGCTAGTACTCCTATACCAGCAGTTAATGAACGCATCGAAGAACTACACAAGGCACACAAGAGAGCAGTTACACAACTGCGCCTAGCGAAAGATAGGATGAAAGTAGCCGCAGATCACAAACGTAGGGCTGCACCAGACTATCAGGTTGGACAAAAGGTATGGCTTTCCTCACGAAATATGCCCATTAGTTTTGGTTCAGCTAAGTTGGCACCTAGGTTTTATGGCCCCTTTCGTATCCTTCAAAAGGTGGGTTCCCATGCGGTTAAACTCCAGTTGCCCAATTCATGGAAAGTACACCCTGTCTTTCATGTGGTGTTTATCAAACCTTTCATGCCTTGTCCAATAAGATCCAAAATAGTACCCCCTCCTCCGGTAGTTGGCACCAATGAATACGAAGTGGCACAGGTGTTAGATGCTAGAAGGAGAGGTAGGGGAATACAATATTTAATTGCATGGAAGGGGTATGGACCACACGAACACTCCTGGGAGCCGGCAGGTAACGTTACCGCTCCCCGTCTCATTCGTGAATTCTACAGACTTCACCCCAATAAACCGAGGTCCTCAGAGAGAGGGAGGGATGTTCCTGAGAGAGGGCATAGTGTAACACGGCGCGCTGTGCAAACACCAGTCACATTGCCTAATCCTGTTATACTGGCGCCTCAGCGTTCGCCGCAGACCAGGCGGCAGCCGGTACCTACGAACACACTAGAGTTCGCGCCGTGTTGCACAGAGTCCCAACAACATACCACAGTCCCCAGTGTACAGATACTTACCTCACTTGCGTGGTCCGACTTGTGTCGAGAAGTCGGTAAACAAACAGCGCAACACAAATGGCGGCGGCCATGTTGGGATGGGCAGGCAAAGGATTACGGGCCGGGTTGGGATAGTTGCCTATCCAAGATGGCCGCCGGGGTTCAGCCTCCAATCATAAAACGGCAGTAGATATAAAAGACAGACGGTACATAGACCATTGCGTTTCAACGCTCCAGAGCACGTTGGTATTCCGGTACGGAGCTGCCCTGTGTTCCTGTCTCCCAGTCGTTACCTGCTGATTCCTGCCCTTGCCATCTGAAGTACCAGGTTCTCAGGCTTGCCTGAGCTTTCTTTTTGCTTGTTGTCTTTATCTTTCACTCTGGTTCTATTTTGCCCTGAGTTCGTTCTGCCTGAGTTGTTGTCTAAGGTTATCAGCCTGAGTTTAGTAATCTTCATTTTTACTTACTATTGAGTTGGTGGCATTTTTACCACTACATTATTGTTCCTTTCGATTCTCCGTGGTCAAGATCACAGTGCATTCATCATCTCTGCTTGGGTTTTTTCCTCATCCATTGAGGTTTTTCCCTAAAGGACTGACTGTTTGTCCCGGGTGGCCAGTACTGAATTTATTCGGTCCTGGCTTCCGGGGAAGAACGGCCATATCTGCGGTCTACAAAGAAGAAGTCATACCCACCAAGACCTGCAATTGACACTAGTTCAGACCCAGAGAATTTCTCTACAAGTTCAGCTTTAATCTCTTCAGCACGTTGCGCAAATCTGGCTTTATCTTTTTTTTGCATAGGAAATTAGTAGGTTGATATCCCTAAGTGAATTCTCATGTTGTAATTCACACCAATCAACTATCAGCTGTGGATCCGGGTCCTTATAGTTAGGGACCGTCAGCCTGCGCAGCCCCCGAGGGATTCGATTAACCCGAACCGATGTCTCAAGGGAAGAGACCTCCCAGATCTTGGAAATCTCCAAAAGATGTGCTTGTGTTAAATCATGCACCTGTGCCTTCATGGTGTTCTCTCCCATGGTCTGATTAGCTGTATCTTGTAGTGAACTTGTGCCTGAATCGGTAGCCAAATAAGCTGCATTCATACGATCAAGTCGTTTTAACTCCCTATCAGACATGCTTGCCTGCCGTACGGGGGATCACAAAATGGGGAGTGGTATGTTAAATATTTAGATGTTTAAGGGACCAAGAAACACACACAATGTGGATAAAATCAGGAGTACATGTACGTTCAATAATTTAGTAGAGAGCCGGCAGGCTAAACATTGGGAATTCCCGCGGCCATGAACAGCGCAGGGCGCGCACCCTGACAAAGAAGAGAAGCATAGCGACTTACCGCGGGAGACAGCAGGGGCGTCCCGGTCCTCCGGCCGGTATCCATCTCCACACTCTACCGTAGCTCGACGGGCCGCTTGCCCCACCCGTCCGGCACGTACACCCACACAATTCCGCTCCGCCTTCTCTGCCTCTTCGGCCAGAATTAGTCCCAAGATCCTTGGCGTCACTCGTGTTCCCAGTGTACACTGCACCACCTTCCGTTTGTGAAAAAAGAGGAAAGCACCCGGATCGCTGCCCCACTGTAAAGTGTTGGTTCTCAGATCCCAGGATCACAAACCATCCTGATATTGCATTAACACCAAAAGCTCCTGAACACGGAGCTGTATTGCGAGTCTGGAAGCACAGATCTCTCAATCAATAAACGCACTACTCCAAGTATTTTGATCCTGTTAAGGGCGAGTTTACAAAGTCCTTACAGAAAGAGCTGACAAGGGTATGTATATTCCACTTGTACTTTATTATGAAAAAATTATTATGTTGAAAAGTCCATTCTCTAATTGCTCTTTAAGACAAAGTCACAGCATAAAAAAACTCACCCAGAAAAACTTGTCCCTGAACATACCACTCCCCAACTAAAATTAAGCAGAAAAAAGCTGGTGAACTACATCCCACTCGTTTCTCTCCCCCAACTTGTGCTGCCAGACGAGTCCTCAGTGGCAAGTGACCGTATGACAGAGACCCATTAAATACTCAGAAAAGGTGAGGGTGGAGGCGGGTCCCAAGTCACCTGACTAAGGTCCAATGGGTGCCTAATGCCATACCTCTCACCTCCCCCTCCCCAAACCATCCTACAGCCTTAATCTAGACAGGCCCATATGGAAATACATAATAGGTAGCATAATTAAACGCCATTATCCCGTCTAGGAAGAGGCTCGGACCATGGGAAACTGTATAATCAAGTCACTGAGAAAAATAACAACTATATAATAAAAACAATTCTGAATGTACATTATCCACATCCACCACCTACATAAAAAAATATTAGACATAGAAAATATTCTTAGATTATAGACATAAATTACAGAATGCACACCTATCATACTGCTGTCCCCCATGCAGCAGGCAAACATAAATCCACATGACACATAGAAGAGAGAAAACATATGTGTGATTGTACAAAATGAAAGCACCCTAGTTACTTCATTTTTTCATTTTTTCAAAAACTTATTCAAACCAGTCCTCACATTGATACCACCAGGGTGCAGGGTACGAAACAGGAGAATCAGCCTGGTTTCAATCTGCCTCAAAGTTGTATCGTTATCTCCACCCCTTTCACTGATGAATACTTTTCTCAGCGGCCAGGCACGTAAAGACCTGTAATCTGACTGATGTACTTGCTCGTAATGAACCGCCATGGGGTAGGAATGATCCCTGTTGGTAATTGCCCGCATATGCTGTAGAACCCGTGTGGAGAACTCATGGATTGTGCTGCCAATGTATCTTAACCCACAGGGGCATGCCAACATATACACTACATTAGTGGTTTTACATTCCAGGCAATCCTTGATTCTAAAGGGGGCCCGTCTGCATGGAATTGACACATTATGAACTTGATAAAGTGTCTTATGACAGGCCTTACATCGCCCACAACTTGAAAAACCTGAAGAGGCCACGTTGATGTTATAATGATCCATTGCAAAATGGCTAGGGACCAGAGCATCATGTAAATTCAAAGCCCGGGAAATGCTAAAATCTGGTCGAGTTGCAATCAAAGATTTTAAATCAGGGTCAGCTAACAGGATGGACCAATGTTTGCGAAAAATGGACTGAATCTGAGGGGTCTCTCGTCCCCACCTCAGCACCATTCTCACAGTGTCTACATCATCCTGTTTAGATTTCTTGATCAACATCTGGGCCCGCGGGGTATTGTTAACTCTCACTCTTGCTCTGGATACACAGGCTCGATTATATCCTCGGGACATGAACCTCTGTTCGCACTTGTCTAGCATTAGATCACAGTCATCCTCATTTGAACAATTACGTTTAGTACGTATAAGCTCACCCAATGGTATACTGGATACACATGATCTTACATGAGCGCTGTCAAAATGCAGCAGAGAGTTACCAGCCGTGGCCTTAGTATGTACCTTGTGATGCAATTGGCCCATCAGGACATAGATTTCCAAATCAAGAAATATAACATTCGAGGGAGAACAAATCGTGGTCAAATGCAAGTTGGCATCATTAACATTTAAAAGATCAACAAATGTATGCCATTGATCCCCAGTGCCCGACCATACAAAAAACAAATCATCAATATAACGTATGTATTTAACAATGTGTTGGTTATATTGATGCATCTGATCAGACCACATATGTGTCAGCTCCCACCATCCCATGTAGAGGTTTGCAAAAGTGGGAGCCATTGGACTGCCCATGGCCGTGCCGCACAACTGGTGGAACAGTTCGTGGTTAAAAAGAAAAAAGTTTTTGGTCAGACAAAAATCCACTAGGGACAACAAAAAATCAGCAAACCAAATATGGCTGGCCGACAGGTCCCCAAGGAACCACCGTAACGCTTCAATGCCCTTTTTGTGTGGAATCACATTATATAAAGATGACACATCTGCCGTGCAGAGTAAATAATGTGGGCACCACTGAATTCCCTGCAATTGTGAAATGACATCTGTGGTATCAGCAACAAATGAATCTAAAGAGGAAACGAAGGGCCTCAGATGAAAATCAATGAACTGAGCACAGTGTTCACTTAGCCAGCCTATCCCTGATACAATGGGCCTCCCAGGCGGGTTAGTCATGGACTTGTGTACTTTTGGTAAAATATAGAAAGTGGGGATCACATAATCTCTGACATACAAATAGTCAAATTCTAGCTGAGTTATGATGCTTCTCAACAGGGCTGTGCGTAACAAATCAAATAGTTCAGTTTGGGCCGCTGTAATGGCTATATTGGAAACCCTACAATAAGTCTCTGAATCATTAAGCTGTCGCATTACCTCCATCATATAATCACCCACATTCATCACTACCACGTTGCCCCCCTTGTCAGATGGCTTGATGACAATTTCCGAATTAGTTTTAAGGGAGATCAGGGCCTGTTGTTCTTGAGCTGACAAATTCGAATTACCTGAGCCAATTGGCATTTGCTTGAGTTTTAAGATGTCCTGTAATACCGCATCATAAAAGATCTCTATGTGGTCCTTTATCTTGCTCTGGGGGGTAAACCTACTACGGGGGTGGAAATCACTTGGGGGAGACCATTGAGGTGGAACAACAGAGGATTCCATTGAACCCCCGTCCATCTCCTGTTCTTCCAACAAGGAAATTAAAGCTTGTTGGTTCCCCCATTCCTTAATGGACATAGAATCACAGACACCTACAGGTTTCTCACCTCCCCCACCGGTACCCTCACCCATCACAGAAAAAAAGCGACGTAACTTCAGCTTGCGTATGTATTTAAATAATTCTATTTGTGTTTCAACCACATCAGCATTAACAGTTGGACAGAAATTGAGACCTTTACTCAAGAGGGAGACATCGCTTTCTGTTAGGGGAAAAGAAGACAAATTTAAGACTGTGTTATCAGATTCCAAATCCATTGTCTCAGTATGACTCAGGGTATCGATCGTCCCCTGCCTGGTTTCTTGGGGGCAGGTTTCCCAGTTTTTCCTCGCCCTCCTCGTCCGACGTTTCCTCCTCGGCCTCTTCCTCCTGTTTTGCCCCTGTCTCTTAGGTTTCGCTGTTGTTGATCTGCCAGTAACAACTGCAGTTCGCTGTGAAAATTTGGTACAGCTTCCGCCTCACTGGCATCAGATTCCACTGTCTCTGCTTCAGACGATACGGGTGATTCCCTTGGAACCTGAATGGCCTGGGGATTCTCTTGAATGTTCTTACGGACACCATCAAACCTTTTGGCAAAGGTGAACACCCGATTGTTGTCATAATCGTTTTTATCCCTCAGGAATTTTTTTCGTTTACGTTTTGCCAGGGTTTGCTCTTCATCATCTAATGCCTCTTCCATCTTGGCTAAAAGTCCCTCTAGTTCAGGCCCAGAAAATTTCTCTACAAGCTCAGCTTTAATCTCTTCAGCGCGTTGCGCGAATCTAGCTTTATCTTTTTTTGCATAAAAAATTAATAGGTTAATATCCCTAAGTGAATTCTCGTGTTGCAGGTCACACCAATCAACTATTAATTGTGGATCGGGGTCTTCTGGCATGATGCCAACTTGCCTTGGTCAAAGTGGCTTTAGCTATCTAGCCTTGGGCAAGTAAGTTGGCAATGTTCTCGAATGTGTGCAAGGATAACTGGAGAATTGACCTCTGATGGGTCTTGCATGCATTTATCTACAAATACGATAGACTGTCCCCCTTTCTTTTGTGTGGGGTTTCAACCCCCCGCCCCCAGAAGCCCATCCCCCCACGTCTTAGCCTTCTCAACTCATCCTTATCTATCTCTCTCTGTTACTGTCTTCTTCTCAACCCCCCTCAACCACACAGCTTGCTTCTTTTTCTCTGGGGACTATTTCCCACCAAATCTCCCAACCCACATCCTTCACCATCCCTGCAGCACCCCTTCCGTTTATAAGCCTACTTAAAAAAAAACCTGAAATCACTTACCTACATGTCCCTGTTCCTCCTCGGCCCATCTCAGTCGTTGCATGTCTTTCTTCCACAGTCCTTCTTCTCTTTTGACAGTCCTGGCAAAAGAGAGAAAGGACTAAGGAACACCGACATCGCAGATACCAACGAGCTGAGGAGGAGCAGGGATAGACAAGTAAGTGCTTTTATTACTATTTAAAATTTTTAACATTTTTGGTTTAATGCAAAAGGGAGTAGCTGGGCAAGGTGGAGTTTTAGATGGGGTGTGAAAGGATTCTTTACACCCTGTCCATTTTGCCTTATGTGCATAATATGAAAAGTAGCTGAGAAATATCAAAGGCAATCGGCCTATATTATTTTCTTTACGGCCTGTGGTCCGTCTATGTCTGTCTATGTGTGCTAAATCAGCAGATTCTGTTGTTAAAAAACATTGGTAAACACCAACTAAATGTTGACCTGTGGCCCTACATCTCTTATAAAAGAAATAATCTAACCGAAAGTTCAAAAATACTCTTATACAGAGCCAAGATTCAAACATCTGTGTTTTGTTCATTTACTAATATGATTGTGATTAATAAGGTTTATGTGTATTAATTTAGATGTTCTCCATGTTAAAAAGTGCCTGTACGCACTCACTAAGTATTGTCTTATGGTTTCACAATATCTATATAAAAAATTAAAACTATGTATAATGGTGGTTATATGTTTGTGGTTTAGTTTGGTGGTTGTGTTTCTTCAGTGTCTATTTCATCTGTTTATGGGGCATTAGG
>JAVHNH010000095.1:0-11317 GCA_034783935.1 Desmognathus catahoula
TATGCCAGTTGCGTTGGGGTGGAGGTGTGTCAAGTTGTGAAAGTAAGTCTTCTACAACTGGTTACCGGGTGAATTTGTTCGCGTATGCATTGTTTTTTGTGTTCGAGATCTGTTGAAGCATAATCTCACGGAATTATAAATTGATTGAATAGACCTTTTGAAATAAACCTCCAAAGTGGGATCTTATTTATGCTGCTGAGATGGCATAATAGAAGACACTTATTTGGACATTACAAACACCAGAAGATGCATGAAATAGAGGGGGGTCTAGTCCAGCCTCTTTTATCTGCGGGCGGAAGTAGAATGCACACTTTGCCTCTCACTTAACCTTGTTCACAAGCTCACGCAGCTGTTTTTATTTGGGTTGAGCACAGGGAACTAATGCAGTGGTTGATGGACCCAGTAATTCCAGTGACTGAAAAAGAATCTCATGGCCTATCTCGTGTTCTGCTTTACACGCAACTCACCTGGTTCAACCCTGACAGCAGAACATCAAAAAACTCAGAAATGATCCTAGCCCATCTTCAACAGGATGCTGGGAAACTTGTAGTAGAGGTGTCTACATGAACGATACTTGATCTAAACACTCAAATGCCCATCCTCTTCCAATGAAGCAACATTTAGGCATCCCAATTGCCAATATCTAGAATTTCAGGCCATGTTTGCATATGCAACCCTGGGCAAATGAAGCCAAAGGTGCTAAACAGTCTCAAAATTATATTTTCCAGTGTGCATGATCTCTAATGCAGTGTCTCCTCCTGCAACCTGAGGCAAATAACTTGGGCCTTAAATAATCTTACGGTTGAGTCACGTGATGCAGCAGAGCTGAGTGGTCGTGCCTGGTACTGCTCCCCACGCTGCCGCTATAAACTTCAATAATTAGCCGATTCTTTCCAGAGAAAACTTATTCTTTTCATCTACATTCACTTGCTAAAACGTTTGGAAATATGACCTCGAAAGACAAAAGGCAGAAAAAGGTGCTGGACTACGCAACGCCGATTGAAAAGAACAGACCCCCCGGGTCGGCCGGCGGTGCGGCGGCTGTGGGGTCCCCGACTGCGGCAACGGATGCACACTTAGAAGCGCTGGCGAAGGTCCTTGCAGAAGTGAAGGAGCTGAGAACAGATTTTTCTCAGCAGCTTGGAGCCCTGGCCATCAAATTTGATCTGATTCAGAGCAGGCTTGACTCAATGGCGACCCGACAGACGGAGATGGAAAGCAGAGTGGAAGATACGGAAACACGGCTGACTAGACTGGAGCCGCGAGTGGAAACATCACAACAACTAGTGAAAACACTGCAACTGCAACTGGAGGATCAAGAAGCGAGAAGTCGGCGCTCGAACCTTAGGATTCTTGGGGTACCGGAGGCAGCGCTACAAGGGCGCCTAGAAGACAAATTAGAGGAACTCATAAAAACGTGGCTGCCAGACGTGCGCCTATCTGACCACTTCGTGATAGAGAGAGCACATCGCACCCCGAGTCAGCGCCCGAATCCTGGAGCACCTGCGAGACCGATCATATTAAAGCTCCTTAATTACAGAGATCGCGATACAATTCTGGCTGCTGCAAGAGAGGCAGGTAACATACGCTGGGAGAACGCGAGAATTAGCTTTTACCAGGACCTGATCCCCACGGTCCAGAGAGCAAGAAAGCATTTTGAACCAGCAAAAAAGGAACTGAGAGAGCAAAAACTGCCATATGCGATGCTGTACCCAGCGCGTCTGAAGGTCATGGACGGAGGCAGAGCGCACTTCTTCACAGACCCGAGCAAAGTATGGGAATACTTAGAAGCCAGACCCAAGAACAGAGGGACCCCACCGAGATCACCCCGACAGGAGATGGAGCGGGTGCAGGAGCCTGACATTGATAACTGATAGATACTGGAATTTTGACGGTACTTATATTGGCTACAGGACGCTCTGCTGGAAATATAGGTACCCATGCTGTCGGGGTTCATAGATATTAGCGGGGGATGGGGGAGAGAGGAGGCGAGGTGAAGCTGTGTTTTACATCGGGAGTAGTTTAAAATGGCGCTGCAGCCCAGGTTCGCTGCCCCTGTCCCGTTCATGCTTCCCCCCTCCCCCCCTTTTTCTCTCTCGGCTTCCCTTCTCTCCCCCCTGCCACTGGGCGGTGTCTTTTGTGAAGCGGCAAAATCTGGCGGGCACTGTCAGTATGGTGATTGATTGACAGTGAGAATTTGTGGGGGGATGGGTGAAGGGAGGGAGAGACCAAGTAACCTGACAGCGTGGGGGGATTGGATTGTTCCAACAGGCATCACAGTCAATAACAAGATGAGGAGGAGAGAAAACAAGGAAAGATAAAGACGCAAGCAAGATGCGGCGGTGGGGAGGCAGGAAGGTGCCGCTCGTTTTTGTAAGCACTGCGACACATCACTAGACTCAACAGAGAGAGTGGTCTGGATGAATGAATGGAAATGTATTATAGTTGTGAGGATGTTATGTCATATTTTGAGTGTGTGGGCAGAAGCGAATGAGGTTGAAATGGTATGGTTTGTGGAAGTTGAACGAGATGTGAGCGGTAGTATGGATAGACAGAGGAGTGGATTTGAGCGAGGTAGAAGAAGCCTGATAAGAGATATAATACAGCACGGGTCTTTAAACAGAGATGTAACATGCAAGGGAGATGGGACAAAAGGGTGAACGATGAGTAGTATAGAACTGAATTTCTTATCGTGGAATGTAAGAGGACTAAATGAGGCACGCAAACGGGAGATGGTGATACAATATTGTAATAAAAAAAAGGCAGATGTGATAATGCTACAAGAAACGCATTTAACAGAAGACGGGCATGCAAACTTTGCAAAATGCTGGGGAACACAGAAATACTATGCTTCGTATACAAGTGGCAGCAGAGGAGTTCTGCTGATTGTGAGAATGGCTGTCCCACTTAAAGTGGTGAATATGGTGAAAGACCCGGCAGGGAGATACATTATAGTGACTGGGATAATACTGGGTAGACCAATAACGTTAGCCTGTATATATGGACCAAATTATGACACAGTAGAATTTGTGGACAAACTGTTTGAAAACTTGCAAGAATGGCCAGACACGAAATGGGTGATTGGGGGCGATTTTAATTTTGTGCTAGATGTAGTAAAAGACAGATCATCAACAGTAGATAGGAGTCTGTCAGTAAGCGCTAGGCAAACACTAAAGTACATGGATGTCTGCAATCTGATGGATGTGTGGAGGGTGCTGAAGGAAGATGAAGGAGGCTTTACATATTACTCTGGTACGCACAAGATGCACTCACGCATAGACCGATTTTTAGTGTCTACAGCCCTGATGCCACACGTAGCTGATATTTTGCTTGAACCTAGAATTCTATCAGACCATAGTCCCCTCAGGATGATAGTGGACTGGGTGGGTGGTTGCTCCCGCCTCCTTTTTTGGAAGTTTAAACCAACAATACTACTAGATGCGGCGCTGGAGGCAGAATTGAGTAAACATATTCAAATATATTGTGAGAAGAATAAAAATGGAGACACCACATCTTTAGCTAGGTGGGCGGCACTCAAGTGCTACATCAGAGGGATAATGGGAGCCATGGAGGGAGGGGAACTGAAAAGACTAAGGAGGGAACTAGACCAAGCAGAGGTAGAGCTGGCACGCTTAGAAGAAGACTACCATAGCAATATGACTGAAGCAGGGCTAGTGAGAATTAATGCAAAACAACAAGCGTATAAAGAACTAGCAAAGGCAGAAATTAGATTGCTTGGCCACTACACGGGAGCAAGACGATACTGGCAGGCAGATAAAGCAAGTACTTTATTAGCAAGAATGCTAAAGCCAGAGAGGAGTGTAGGAACGGTGATCAGCATAAAAAAGGAAGCAGGAGGGGTAACAAGGCACCCGAAACAGATACTTAACGAGCTAACGATGTACTTGTCCTGCCTCTATACAGAGGAAAGGAATACAGATCCCAAGGACACTAGAGCATATTTTTTTTTTAAAAAGATTTTATTGTATTTTATCATTATACAACATCAAAATACAATTAACAGGTTAGACTGTAGTGAATTCATTACTGCAATAAGAACATGATAGAATATAAGAGTTCATAGATACTACATATGGTCAGTATTTAGATGTAGAGCATCTCATTTTCCGTTTCCTCCTATAGCAGTATGTGTCATTTAAACATTTTAATAACTTAAAAACCATTAATCCCCAACAAGCTGCGTCCTCTGCCCCGCGGGATGTCCGTATTTTTCCCCGCATATTTCTCTCTTGCGGCTCTTCACCTCCCAGACCGCCATTCAATGGCACCAGTTATTCATGCATTCCAGTCTACTCTTTCCCACATCCCACGTGCTAACGTGCCTCACCATTGCATGCGTCATGTCCCACACTGAATAGGTAGTTTTTATATGGGACCCATATGTCTCTCATCGGCCTCCTGCGTCTCATGTTTTGTAGTGCCAGCTCCTCATTTTCACAACAAAAGGCCATGTCTCTCATCCATGCTTTCACCGATGGCGTTTTCCCCCTCATCCACAGTAACGCCACACGTCTCTTTGCTAGAGTTATGGCCAGGTATACCCATCTGCGTAAATCGGCACTCATGACGGGTAGCTGTCCCATAAATACCACTTCCATTTCATTCTCCACCTGCATTCCACACACTTCACTGATCAGCTGTGTCACTTTATTCCAAAAAATCAGTTGTCTGAGGCATCCCCAAGCTACATGCACAAATCCCACATTGGCCGTTCTGCAGCCCATGCATAGTACTTGTTCCTCTCCCTGCATGTGTGCCAGCCTGCGTGGTGTTAGATATGCTTGGGTTAAAAATTTATAATATATAAGCCTGTGCCTCATATTCAAAGACACCGTTCGCGTCAGTTCACAAGCATTATACCAGACAACATCGTCTATCTCCTTTCCTAAAGCTTCCTCCCATCTCTTTCGAATTTCACTATCTTTATTGTGTTTCATATTCCCCAGTATTGTGTATATTCTGGCTATCTGGTGACCTTCAGCGATCGTGGTAAGTAAGTGCGTGAGCAGAGGCGTTTCCGTCGGTGCCCTGGGATAGTCAGACCACGTTTCCATCATATAATGTCTTATTCTGAGTAACATCATGCAGCTCTCTACTCCACCCCCAGCCTGATCAAGGACGTCTTTCGTATCCTTCAGTGCTTCCTCCTCGAAGAGATCTTGGACTTCAATCAGTCCTCTCTCCTCCCAGTCCTTCCATCGAACAGTGTCTGTTAACCGCGGTGTGTTGGTGAGGTATCGTAATGGAATGTAAGGGCTGTGCAATGTGTTTTCATCTAGCCATCTAACAACCCGCCTCCACAATATAAGACTGGTACGTGCCGGTCCTCCTTGACCCGTCATTCTCAATTTCGGGGTACAGACAAGGTGACCAGCCTCCGCGGATCCGAACCATCTCTTTTCCGCTATCACGTGTGGCTCCTTCGGATCGGGGGCCAACCATAACTGCGCATGTTTAAGTTGGGCCGCTAGGTAGTAACGGTATAAATCTGGCAAAGCGAGCCCTCCTTCAGAGTAAGGTCTCACTAGTAGATCATGTGCCACTCGTGGCCCTCTTCCGTTCCATAAGAACGTGATAATTTTGGATCTGCATGCCCTAAAGAATGATTGTGGTATCACTGTCGGTATATTGTCGAAAACGTATAGCATCTTAGGCAGTAACACCATCTTGGTCGCAGCCACCCTCCCAGCTAAGGATATAGGTAGATTCTTCCAGGCTCTGCATTTAAGATCCAAATACGACAATAATGGTGTGACATTCAGCTCGTACCATTCCGCTTCTGTTCTAGCTATCAGTACTCCGAGGTATCTGAAACTTTCTGTCTGAACAATCAAGGGCACCCCCAATTCCGCTATATCCAGCGTCCTATCCAAAGGGAAAATAAGTGTTTTATTCCAGTTAATGCGGTAGCCAGATAGAGTGCCGTAGTGTGTAAGATACTCCACAATTCCGGGCAAGTCCCTATTTGCATCTCTAAGAAATAATAATAAATCGTCAGCGTACATGGCTGTGCGAAAGGTAATATGCCCTCCCTTTAAGCCGCTGTCCGCCATCTTTATTTCTAGGTGTCGCAGGAGCGGCTCCATGGCCAGTGCGAACAGACCAGCTGACAGTGGGCATCCCTGTCTGGTTCCCCTGTGAATTGATATCACCTCTGATAAAAACCCATTTATATTCACCCTGGCGGTCGGTGCAGTGTATAAAAGCTTAATCCAGCCCAGTATCTTAGATCCTAACCCGAGGTGCCGCAGTGTGCAGAACAAGAATCTCCAATGTAGCGAATCAAAAGCTTTTTTGGCATCGAGCGATAGTATTGCTTCATGCCCCAGCCCCTTCTCCGTGGCCAGCACATTGAATACTCTCCGTATGTTAATACTTGTGGACCTGCCGGGGACAAAACCTGTCTGCTCATGTCCTATCAGGGAGGTCAATAGTGGTGTTATTCTGTTTGCTATTATCTTAGCGAGCACCTTGACGTCACAATTTATTAGTGACAATGGTCGATATGCCCCGCAGTCCTCACTGTCAGTGTTCGGCTTGAGTAGTAGAGTGATAACTGCCTCGTTCAGTTCGGGCCGCCATTTTTTTAGTGAATATGCACTATTGAAAAAGGCAAGCATGTGTGGCGCTATAATCCCTCTGTAATGCTGATAGAAGTCCGTAGGGATCCCATCAGCACCCGGGGCCTTGCTGCCCGGCATGTCGTTCAGAGCTCGAAGCACTTCAGCTAATTCGATCTCTCTATCCAGCTCTGCACTCTGTTCCAACGCTAACCGTGGCATGGGTATCTCATTCAAGAAGGCTTGTATGCTCTCGATTGATGCATGTTGTGGTGCGGCATATAAATCACTGTAGTATTTTGTAAACCTCTGCATGATTTGATCATGACTATAGAGTTTTGTGCCGTCCTCCGCTTTGATGACTTTAACATTATCCCTTGTAGTGCGTGGAGAAAGGAGCCTGGCTAGAAGCGATCCAGCCTTGTCCGCCTGCCAGTATTTCCGTGCTTGGTATGACCTACCCCGAAGTGCAACCTCCCTATCTATATCCAGGATATATTCCTTTTTAACCTCAAGTATCTCACCAAGGAGTGATTTCTCGCCCGTGCGATGGTACCTCTCATCCAGGCATATTATCTTACGTTCGGCCTGTTGTAAAGAAGCCTGTATAGCCCGTATGCATCCCTTACTGACACTAATCATTACTCCTCTTATAAAACATTTAAAGGCAGACCATCTAGTTACCAAGTCCGTGTCTGTTTCATTATTATGTGCAAAAAATTCAAGGATGCCTTTGTATACTTCTGTATCAAAAGCGGCATCAGAGAGCGCATCTGCGTGCATCCGCCAGCGAGCAGGTGGTCGCCGGTATCCCTCCCAGTCAATCTGAATAATAACCGGTGAATGGTCAGATAACGTGCGCGGCTCAAGAAATATATCTATCACGGCCCCAAAGAGAGAAGAAGTAATTAAGAAGCGGTCTATGCGGGAATACGCGTCATGGCACGATGAGTAGAAAGTGTACCCACCCAGTCCTGGTTTTGAGAGTCTCCATACATCTATTAGATCGAAAATGTCCATATATTCCAGTGTTTGCAGTGCAGCCTTCGATAATCTCCTCTCAGTCATGGTAGATCTATCTAGCTGGCAGTCAAGGATAAAATTGAAGTCTCCACCCACCACCCATGGAATGTCTGCCCATCTAGATAAAAGAGCAAAGACCCCATCAATAAACTGTTTATCATCGTAATTTGGGCCGTATATGTTCAGCAGCCCTATCATTTTACCCTGCAATCGCCCCACCAGTAGAACATATCTACCACCTTCATCCTTGACGAAATCTACTTTATCAAATCTCAAAGATCTACTTATGCCAATGCATACTCCTCTACTACCCCTTGTAAAAGATGATGTATACACCTGGTTACCCCAATATTTGCAAAACATGGGTAGATCCGCCTCCAATAAGTGAGTTTCCTGCAAAAAAATAATGTCAATGTGTTTGAGTTTACACCATGCATTCACTCTGCGACATTTGGATATATTTTGCATGCCGCGCACATTCCAGGTTGCAATATTAACCAATGCCATCACGTTCCATGCAGGTATGTGCCGACAGGGAATTTCCGCACCCAATGACATCATTATTAACCATCATGAACACCCGCCATACCAAAAGACACAGCCACCCCAATCCCACCCCCAGACCTCCCCCTAACTCTGAGGTCAGACCCCGCAACAGCACACATACCCAACTCATGTGTGTTTAACAACAATGCGTCCTCAATGACCTTGAGGAATACACAACCACAATAAAAAGAAAAAACAGGTTGCACTCTGAGTTCACGTCATGCAATTAGATCATAATGCAAGGTTTGTAGGTTATAAACCAAGAGCTGAAGTGCAACTCCCGGTGTCCCCCCCCCCATTTCGTGCCCATTACTCTTCCGATAATCCAGAAGTGTGCAACCAAGCAGTGGGACCAATCAAACCACAAAGACGCAGCTGCACTCCGCTGCTCCCACCGCCCCCGAACACCCCACGGGGCTGAAGTGGCATCTGTCGCAATTCTTCCACTGACCATCAGTGTGTCACCCATTCACTCAAACAACACCACCACGCTGCCACTACATCCATGCTCGCCGTCGGGGCTTATTAACCGGTAATACTCCGGCTCCACCCGCGCAATATCACTCCGCGGTCAGTGGCCATTCTAAAGTCTCAAAAGACACTCAGCACAATCCGATATTTAGACGTCAGTCACTACAGTCTCTTCATCACTGTCATGCCATATCTAATGATCACACTTCACCCATCACGAGACCCCTCCTAGCCTCCATCGCATGTTCCATATGATTTTACAACTGTAATTCACAGCGTCTCACCCACGCCATAGCTTTCAGTCCTCCCACACCTGATGTTCATTCTGCCCTGAAAGCTGAGCATTCAGCCCATAAGGCATCACGGTATGCCTTCGCCCACACGGTGGTCAAGGTGCCCGCATGGCATCATCTATAACTGTCATGCCGAAATTAATTCTCAACAACATATCAAATAGCACTCAGCACATGTCAAATATGTGCCCCTAGACAACCACGCCCTCACCGTGCATTTATGCCATGTCACCAATTTGCGCCATCTGTCTCTCGAATCGGGCTCACACTCCGGGCTCATTAGCATATGCAGCGATACCACCACTCATTTCTGAGAACCATGGTAAAACCAGGAACAGTCGCTTAGCACAAGGCGACGAAAGGTGCACGAGCACTACAATTAACAGTGAATAATTAACACTTCAAATTAAAAGCCCCCTGCAAGGCACTCCGACCGTTCCATTAGGCAGTCACTATCTGGCGACCTCCTCATGTACCTCCCATTCCCACTCATATCAGTCAACACAAGCATTATGCGACTCAAGTGGCACCTCTATCAAGAACACCCACAAGACCGGACCAGTCATTTTACAACGACAAAGGTGTTCTCCATCCTCCGCATGCCATTCGGATTATTCCTGTGCCAGGACAAGTAAGTGCCACTAGAGGGCAACGCCCTCCTCGTGTATCTATCCGACATCACCAGCTCTGACTGTCCGCCGAAGTGTCGCTGCAGAGTCGCCATAGGTCTCTCCATTCGCGCTCATTTCGGAAACTCATTAGCATAAGACAATATGTCACCCCCCATGTCGCACAGCCTCGTGGCCGGCGGCCATGTTTGGAGGCATTATAACTTTGTGAGAGAAAAGGGAATAAAATGCCCGTACGTCAGTGACAAGTACAAGAAAGAATGGAAGCAAAGAGAAACAAAAAATTAAATTAACTTTTCAGTTCCAAACCGATCCAGACACTTCAATATTATCACTCCGCCATCTCTTCTGTTTCAGCAGCGCTCTCTCCTAAGTCTCTCGGCACACACTCCAAATGTTTCCATACATCCTCAGGGTTGTCGAAGAAGATAGCCTTGTTATTTTGAAGGATCCTCAGTTTCGCAGGGTGTAACATTGCGTATTGTATTTTACGCTTGCGTAGTTCCTGTTTAGCCCCTTCAAATTTTTTTCGTGCTTTTTGTACCGCTGGAGTCAGGTCAGGGTAAAAGCTGATCCGTGCACCCTCCCAACGCACATCACCAGCCTCCCGAGCGGCATTTAGTATCGCGTCACGGTCCTTATAATTAAGTACCTTCATAATGATTGACCTCGGTGGCATTCCAGGTGCCGGTTTCCGGCCAAGCGCTCGATGAGCCCTCTCAATGACAAACAGCTTGGATAGTTTGATGTGTGGCATACCTTCGGGACCCATTCCTCAAGATATTCTTCCATGCGGGGGATGACAGGTTGTTCCGGCAGTCCCAGAATTCTTACGTTTGATCTGCGACTGCGTCCCTCAGCATCCTCTAGGCGTGCGTGCATTTGCTTAATTTCTGCCTGTTGTTCACGAAGCATCACCGCCATCGGTGCGGTACTGTCTTCCATGGTAGAGATGCGGGTCTCCGCCTCACCGACCCGTTCAGCAAGCGCCTCAGTCCTCGCTTGTGCTAAGTCTAGGCGGATATTCAATGCCCCCAATTGCTGAGTTATGTCCTTGCGAAATTCGCGAATTTCAGCAAGCAGTAGTGTGAGATCGGGAGACGTCTTTGTCCCCGGCGCGTCTTGATTCTCGGGTCCGGGGCTGTCGCTCGTTCCCGCGCTCCCCGGTCGGCTCGGTCCTTCGGATCTGCGTGTCGCAAAGTCTTCAAGCTTTTTCTGTCTCTTTTCCTTGCCACTAATTCCAGGCATGTTCCCACTGCGATTCCAGCTTTGTTCAGGAAAAAAATTCGGAAGAAATGAGGCAATATATCGAAGTATATTCAGCAACGGGAGCGGAGCTCACAGGAGGCGCTGCTGCTCAGCCGCTGCACATCACGTGACTCCCTTCTCTGCAATATTTTTAAAGTAAACTTTTTTCTTGTTTTGCAATAAAGCATGGTATCTTTTTCTCAGAACAAGGTAAGGAACATCAGAGGAAGCAATAGCCAATCTTGCTTGAGAAGCCCAGACTTGCTTTCGAAGGCGTTTACACTCTGAGTCAAACCACGGAGCATAGAATCTGTTGTCAGGTGGTACGCTCGGTGGGGATTGTTTCAAAGAGTACGTTAGATGTTGCCGTATAGAGTTGATATTGTTGTTATAAGAGCTAATTGGCTCTTCAGAGAAATTGGTCCTAGTAATTAGCATATCAAATAGTATGTTATTTAGGTTGAGCAGCTGAGGTTCTGAGAGATTAACTCTGATCTTGTTGCTAACAATAATGCTATATCGATAA
>JAVHNH010000096.1:0-11310 GCA_034783935.1 Desmognathus catahoula
CAAAACCGTTGGTATGTTACCAACGGTTTTGTGCTTACCGACGGTTTTAAAGACTTTTTCACAAATCGTAATCAGGGCCTGTGTCGTTGAACATCAGAGTCACATGTGATAGCTCAAATTTTAAAGTACCAAAAAAGCAAGCGGCATCATGTCATTTGTAGTTTTATGAAAGGTTTACCTTTTCTGACCAAAGAACGAGAAGCATAATGCTTGCCTATTGACACACATTTGTAAACCCATCTTCTAACTGTTTACTGGCACTTTGTTTACAACTTCTTAATTCTGCCTTCTTGCATGTAAGCTCTATATATTAATTTTAAATTAAAAAAGCTGAAATCAAAAATATTAGAAACACCTGAAAACATTGAAATCATGGCTTTCATCTTGATATGGTTATGTGGTGTGAAACTAAGCGTACTGTGGACAATGTGCAAGCATCAAATCAAAGTAATCAGTATTCAAATGTTGCAGAATTACCTCACATAAATAATAAACATACCAAAGTCATTGTTCTTGTTCTTTGGTACACTTCTCACATACAAAAATGACTTCTGGAATTTGTAGCTCTGTTTTCTTAGTTGGGGGAAGACATTTCAAATGCACCCAGCGTTTGCATAGATTACATTGAACCTTGTAAAGCAAATGCATGAAAATCAAGAGTAAGTCTATGAAGTATTGAAAAATAACATTTACAAATGTTAAAGGAAAGCTGGTTGCCAACTCCACATTCTCTACTGTAAGCTCCAAATTAGATTTCAGTTCAGACAAAAAAACTACCTTAAAAGAACAGTGAACAAAAAACTAACACAGGAATTGATCACCTGTCTTTAATTTACCTTATAGTTGTCAGTATTTCATGTAATTAACTGCAAACTTATAACATGTCAATACATGCACCTCAAGTGACACCATGCTAACAACTATCAGTGTTTCAATACCCGTTTGATGTCGGAGGAATGTATTTCTTTGGAGAATTTGTATGTGAAGATAAACAGAGTACAACTAACCATGGCCCCAGAAAGACTGCTGGTGTCAATCATGTTGCAAGCCAAGCAATAGTTGTCTATTTCGTCTGCAAAAGAAATAAGTGTTATGGAATTCAGGCTGTGATTTCATTTTCTTAAATTTGCTAATCTAAAAGAAAACATGAATGTATTTCCTAGAGATTTAAAATTATGAATTGTTACACGGCATATGCTGGAATGCTTCTTCCACTTTAACATACTGGGACTTGCTTAAATGGTCAAGAAATACAAACAAACCATATCTTTAGTCAACCAAACTTGCATATACCAAGTGATCAAGTTCTATGACAAATTGGGGAAACTGCATGGAAGGTAAACAGTACTAGACAGTACTTTAAGATAATTGTTAGGTGTTTTCTCACCAGAATTGCACAACAGTTCCTTGGCTATGTGGATTCTGAATGCATCCATAGCAGTCGTTTTGGTGTCTACATTTGTCAAGTCTATATCTGCAAGGTATGCCTCAGCAAACTGAAATAGAACAAAAGATTTCCTATGAGTGACTTATGAAAAACAAACAGATTTTCTAAGTGACATTACCAACTTACTTTTAAAATTAAAGGTCCACAGTTCACACCATCTTGTTGCTCTTTATGTAAGCGAAATTCGATCTTCCAGGGCCCAGACGTTATTACATTATCAGGGAAGTGGCTTCTCAAGAAATTTCTGTAAAGAGAGGAACATTTTCCAATTACCCTACTTGGAACCTTATCTTATCTCTCCCCTCTGAGGGTGTCTAGTGTCCCCTTTTCCTTCCAGTGTTTTCTCTATTCCCCTTTCTCTTTGGGGCATCCCATTGTCCCGCTCTCTTTCTTTTCTGTGTGTTTCTCTGCTCCCCTTTTCTCTCTGGAGCTTTTCATCTCCCTTTTTCTTATTAGTGTTTTCACTCTCCTTTTCTTGTCACGATCTTAACTCTTCCCTTTCATATTTCAGGGTCTTCACTCTCGTCCCATTGCTTTCAGGGGTTTTCACTTCCTCCCCCATTTTCTGGGGTCTTGACTTTCTCACCCTTTATTTTCTGTGGCCTTCTACTGGCCTTTTTCCTGGCACTTGCCAATCCAGCTGAGACACAGGTTTGAGAACATAAGATACCATAGTAACACGAGTAACCCTTTGTCTTCAACCTAGTATGGTATACTTGTTATAACATAGTAACAATGGGTTAAGTTTAATGTATTTGTATCCCCATTGAGGGAGGACATAACATTCCCGATACCCGCTCATGTTACTTACATTCTGATGAAAAGCAAAATTAGCCCTGCCAGGCCTCTGATTGGGATTTAGTTAGTCAACTGGGAAAACCAACAAGTTTTCATAGAATACATTGTGAGGTGTCAAATCATTTTAAAATCATGACTTATAAAAGATATATCATACTGACATACCTCCAGTTTTGAAGAATCCTCCTACTATGCATTAGCTCTTGACCCATGGGATCGATTACAAGTATGTTTCGGTCCTTCAATGTAATAATCTTGACAATCATAAAACACACTTTTATATTAATTAAATGTCAAAACAATGTACAATAACAAATGCAAAGAACAATGTTGAATTATTTGAAAAACAAAAAAAACCTACCACAAGAATCCAGTGGTTTCCAGTATTATAAGGACAGAATAGTATGTTGCTGTCGTGAAGTGGAAACTGAAATTAGGAAAAGATTGTGGACATAAATCTTGCTTATATTGCAAATGTTTTATTTTTCATTCATTATTTCCTCAACCATTTCTTTTTTTTCAAATTATAGTCTTTATTTAACTTTTACAGTTATTACAAGACTAGAAGAGAGAGAACAGATATTCAGATACATAAATAAAAATAAGGATAAAAAAATTAAGAGTTTCCATTTCTTCACGACAAATACTGCTTTAAAAAAATCATAGATCTTGATTAAGTCCGAATAATTACTTTCTGAAATGATCCGGATAAAGTCCATTTCTTGATTAAAAATCCTATATTTTGCCAGTCAAGTGGATCTTAAATTCGTTGTTAATGGGCATACCGTACATAAATGTCTCACATCACCTACTGCATCCAAACAGTAAAGAAAATTTGCATATGGGTCGGGAGAGGAACCATTATTATTCTCTACATAATGCCCTGGAAGAAGTCCCAAGCGCAGTTTCATAAAAATTCTCAGGATAAAAAATGACTTGCAATTTTTCAAATATGGCTCACAAAAATTATGCGTTTTTGCCAACGTAAACAGACCCAGTGATGATAATGCTAATCAGTGTGAAAATGCTTTAGAAAAATACTTAGTATAAATAACATTTTTCAGGTCACTCTGGAATAGTTTTTCAAGATTCATTTCTGTTAACATTTCTCTGATATTTAGATTAAACATCTTGCCGATTTGTTCAATAATCTTCACATATGTAAATTTATTATCTACTACATGCACTTTTCTTAAACAAGCTGTCAGCAGATGATCTTGATCATTTGTGATAATTTTACGCCAATATTTAATTATCCTCCATTCCACCGTGGCAGCTAGTGGTGCAATGTCTAAATCAAGATTTAAAGCTTCCATCGCGGTGCATTTTGGAAGTTGCAATAGGGTTTTCCAGAATATGCCCTCCCCAATTTTCGATTCTTGGGCATAATCTAAGGCCCGGATTTCACTCCCATGTAAAATTGCTGCTTGCCATTTATATACACAAAGTAAGCGTAAGGCATTGATCCCTGAGAATTGAAGTTATTGTTTAATTTTGTTTAGAACCATGACAATACATTTGCCCTTAGCATTCATGGCTCCCCTGTGCCTCTCCCATAATTTACCATTATGTGAAAAAGACACATCCAAATATTGGAAATTCTTCGTGTGTGCTATCAAACCACCTAACAATATATAATCAAATACAGATGTTCTTTTCCCGAATGACATTATTTTAGATTTAGAGCAATTCGCCTCTAGGCCAAAGGGTACAGTATTCACACAATTTGTCTACAGTTGCATGCAGATCAAAAGGTGTGAGATCCAAGAGAGTGTGTCATCCGCATATGTCAAGATATTTATATTTTGATTACCCATTTTAGGATGGATGGACATTGCGTTTTTTTAAAACGAGGGGAGATCCAAAATAAACAAATTAAATAAAAGAGGGGCTAACACACAGCCTTGCTTTAGCCCTGACAGTTTACTGTGAGGGCCCCGGTGAATTTGATCCATGTATTAGATTACAAAAGTGCGATGGCTTTTACTAATGAGTCTTTCACGTCTAGTTTAAGCAGTTTGATAGGATACCGAGAGCCAAACTATGGGCCAAATGCCTTCTCAAAATTGATGAAGGCTATGTATAACAAGTATTTTTTAATGTTAATATATTTATCAATCAATAGATTGAGAATCATAATATTATCGCTAGTGGAATAGCCCTTCCGAAAGCCCGCTTGAGAGGGAGGTTAAATGGCGTTTTCTTCGCACCAATCTGTCAGCTCTTCCAGAAGTATATTCGCAAATATTTTTCCCGGGATATCTAAAAGGGCTATTAAGCGATAGTTTGCAGGATCATTGCGAGCGCCCTTTTTAAATATAGGTACTAAGGTAGAACCTTGCCACGAGTCAGGAATACTTCAAAGCATCACAGAGTGCACCAGGATGGGAGATAATAAAATTGCCTATAACTCAGGAGCCAGCTTAAACACAATTGCTGGCATCTGATCAGGAACCGGTGATCTCGAAGGCTTAAGTTTTCTAATTAATGAGGTCACCTTCATAACAGTTGGCGGCGAGAGCGGGGCAATTTCCTTATTCCACTCAACTGGATCGACCTGTGGTCATAAATTATACCATGCTGCTGTAAAGGAGATCCACAAACGTTCTGGAGGTTGGCATTAGGGATTAGAGTAGTACCATTTGCATTTATAAGATTTAGCATTCTCCAGAATAATTTTGGATCAAAATTTAACAGGGCTTCTTGTAATGCTAGCCCACAGGCTTTAACCTGTTTCGACTTTTTATTTTTCAACATGGTACGATATTGTTTTTTTAAAGTAATATAGGTAGCCCTCTTATTTAAATCGTTGCCCTTTGGTGAGTTTGCCTACAATTTCCTTCTAAGGTTCCTACACTCTTTATCGAACCATGGCGCATTATCTAACAGAAAGGTTGGGAATTAACTGCTGTTATGCTCAGGGTATTTTGTGCGGTTTTAATGATTGCAGAGCAATGAATCACTGGGTCGAGTTGTTTTATCGTTGTTAACAACACTAATTCTTGGAGTAAGTCCTTATACTTAAGACTGTATCTAAAATGGTAATACCTGTTTGTATGAAGATTTTCTGTAGTGTCCACTTAGAATACTAGTAGCAACACAGCTCGTGATGGTCTTGAACTTCTGGTCACCACTAAATTCATTTAAAAAATGTGTTTCGGAAAGAGGAAAGTGGAAGGAAAAGTCATTTACTAGTAATCGTGCATGTAAATCTCTACTATATTTATAAACTATTAAATACCTATACCCTTGAACAGTTTCCCATTACACTTGTTAGGAATATTGTCCTCAGTCCCTTCTTCGAAGGGAGATAAATATTGAACCACACTTATGCTCCAGGATATCATTCAAGTTTACCTAACTCTTAGTGGTAATTGTGGCAGAACCTTCAAGGCTACAATCTCCACAGGAAATAGGTACAGTGTAATACTAAGTAAGTAACAATAAAAGTAAGGTGACACAATGTATGTATGTATAGGGACTTGTAGAGTGTTAACCTAGCTGTAAAGCAAGGGAGTGATGTACATTGTCACATGTAAAGGATTTACATTGAAAAATATGGTAGACAAAGAATAAGACTCGGGAAAGAAACTATAGGTTGAACCAGTCAGGATACACTGCTCAAACCAGAGCTAGAGTTTAGAAATATAACCCAGTAACACTTTTGACAGAGAAATATAAATTTCCACATATAAGACAAAATATATTATGCACATACATGCACACACACATACTGTACTTGAAATGTAAAAGGTAAAAGGTTTTGCAGTGTACGTACAGTACAGCAGGTTTCGTTTTCACAATCAATAAATGTAGATATGCATCGATCACCTATGCAAACAAAAAAGACATCATATTAAACATCCTCTACTTCCTTTTCAAATATTCTCTTCACACAAATGCATATATACACATATTCTAAAATATTCCTTGTGTTTCCAAATGATGCAGGTGGTGATTAAGACTGAAATGAAAGTCCGGGGTTAGTCACACTATAGAAGGGGAATGCAGTAATCTATTTCTGTGCAAAGGTTGGCCCTGTGCATTGTCACTGTACAATAGTCATATAGTCATCACTACTGCAGGGTCAAATAGTGAACACAAAACAGAATGCAAGAGGATTAAACTGAATGAGTTCTGGACTTCTGTGGATAGTCACCTGGTAAAACCAGCATTTGTAAAGAGTTGTTTGCTGTGCAGCTTATATGCGATTTTCATTGAACAATCCATATTAAAGTTCTGACTCAGGAAAGATTGAAGCGTCAGGTATGATGTACATTTGCATTTAAAATGAACTAAGGGGAACTATTCTACATATGTACCCTTATGATATGGTCATTAAATATCTTGCACAAATACCATGTGCCTAATGTGACATGATTTGTCCTATGTGAAATAAAGTTAATAAAAACATGCAAGTTCTGGGTTGCAGTACCCATGGTTAGCCATTTTACAGGTTAACAAATAGAAAACTAAAATATTTTGGGTCATACTTTTAAGAATGAACAACATCGGATTAAAATACAGTTTACTGCAATAAAACACAATTAAATACAACAAGAGCACTTGTTGAAACAACCTACTTCATCAGAAATCCAGCGCCCTTTTCTCACACTGAATAATGAAGTATCATAGATTTTGAACGATCCTACCAATGCTTCCATTCGAGGTGTTTGCGGTGAATTAGGCAAGTCTGAAAAGTGTGCAATACAAAATTGATAAATTTAGGAAAACCTAAAACAATTTAGACTATTCTCTCACAAATTATGTACCAATATATGTTACAGGGACACAAAACAGTAGCATGATGTTAACCTCAATACTAACACCCTTAATACGAGTTCCTCTTTAGGTGTTAAAAGTCAGTTTAGGTGATAGCTGTGATTTTTAGCACATGTCCCCTCATTATGAGTTTCTCGTAATGACACTTTTGTTGTTCAAAAACCCATCAAACATTTAACGAGATTTTGTAAGACATCCATGTCATGACGAGTTTGCAAAAACTCATCAACGAACAGGAGCAACATGGAAAAATAATTTTTTTTAAAGCCTAAAGAGCTTTATTTAACCCCATCTTTTCCCTTTTTCATGGGAATTTGTATGACAAAATTTGTCTTCCAAATTCCTGTAAAAGATGGGAAATACAGGCTTTTTCAAATTGTTGGCCACCAACAATTTGAAAATCTGTAACAACCCCTCTATTAACAGGATTTTTTAACTTTGTCCAAAAAAATGTTGTATACTCGATTGACTAATGTTAAAAATGAGCAGTGACCGTCAATTTTTCACATTGTAAATGTTTTTCTTTGGTGGTCACAGCCAAAAAAAAGTTTATTTTCATGTTGAAAATTGGCTGTTATCACCAATTTCAGTGAGAAACTTATAAGGAGGGGGATAAAGTGATCTTACAAATTCCAGAAAACTTTTTTACACTTGTTTTACACCTGCTCTGCAGCAGTTGTAAAAAATATTTATTTTTGGAGTGCACATAGTTTCTTTTTCATGTTGCTCCCTTTGGAGCAACCTGAATTTTTTTTTTAAAATGCCCAAGTGGTAGTTAAAGGCCCCTCCCTTTTTTTTACACCTTTTGTAATGCCAAAATCTGGTGTTAAAAAAGGTGTAAACCCTGGGTTGCAAATTGTCAGCTACAGATAATTTGAAAACTTGTAATTAGCCCTCTAAGTAGGAGAAAAATGTTCTTTGCAAAAAAAGTTGTTAAGCTTAACAACGTAAGTGACAAATCGGTGGTTACGGATAAGTTTTCACTTACAGAACAATTTTTTTTTGCCTGTAACCACCCACAAATCTTGTTAATTTAGGTGTGAAAATTATTGGTAACCGCCAATTTAACACCAAACTTGTAATGAGGGGTTTCGTTTTCTTTAGGATATATATTAAACATATTGAAACAAACTTTAAAAGGCAAAAATGTCAACAATATTGCTTTGATGTTAAGGGTACAAAACAATCTGAAATGTTTTCCCATAAGTAAAATTTTGTGGAAGTTATACAGTTCAAGTATGTGGTGGCATTGTAGAAACATTGCAATAGGATGGCATTGATTTCTAAACATATCAACAAGCGATTTGTCTCCATTGACAAACCCAAAATTAAACAAAAAAGGTTAACTCACCCCCTGCATTTTCTACTGTGCTTCTACTGTCTGATGCCAGAGAATTGATTTCATCTTTTCTTTCTTTAAATTCCTGAGATTTCACACCGTTGTTTGGGGTGACTGTAGCCTCACTGTGCTGGTACACACCTGTACTATCAATAACATTTGTTTTTTTCTGTAGCTGAACATCTTCTAAAAATGGCTTTATATGATTAATGCTTGCCATTCTTCTGAGGTCTTGTCCTCCCAATGTTCTTAAGTACACCTTCTTTCCCTCGAAAGACCTAATTATGTAAGGTCCCAGATACTTAGGTTCCAGTGGACCTCCTTTCCGACCTTTTTTCCTGTTATTCTGAAGAAGCACCTTCTCACCCACTTTCACAACAATCTTTCTGCTCCTCTGTGAAACTCGTTTAGAATAATCTCTCTGTTGGATACTTTGGGCGACCGCTACATTTTCTTCTACTCTGGCACTAGTTTTGTTTTTTTTTAAGTCCTGTTCTTCTTTGGTTTTTACATAATCGCTTTCTTCTGCCATTACAATCTGATCCAGCTTAAAATAAAAGTATTGCATGAGATAATATGTCACTTACTTTCCACTTATTGTCAGTATTTAGTAAAACATACTAAAGATGTGTCAGAAATAGTGAACAAAGTATCAAAACTTGGGGCCAGATGTGAATCATTATTTGGTGGGGGAACAGTGAGATCAGCAGCTGTGCTAACAGCTAAAATCTTATCAAATTCTTAATAGCAAAATGTTGTGTTCCTCCCTAACTGCAGAAACAACACATTAATTGTATGATGCATGCTGCCTGTTGTCAACGGCTCACGTTGCTACTGTGAGACTAAAGCTGACCCACATATGTAACTTCTGATCTTATAATCAACTTTCAGTGAGCTATTTCTGAAGGTGTACATTTTATAATCCCCTTCAGGACACCAACAACTTTCATTTGGAAACTAGTTTCAACAGTATAATCTATAAAAGCTGCAATTAAAAGCAACAACAATGCTTTAACCATGAACACCTAATATTTTGTGACTGCAGTCCCCTTTGTTGACAAATCACCTATGCAATTTTAGTCAATGTATATAATTACTGGGTTTGCTTGCAATATATAACAGGTCGAGATATGCTGTCAATTCTGCGAGGCAATTAATAATAAACTTAGCACCTTTTTAAACCTCTCAACATCACCCATCAGATTTCAGATGATTTTACTCTCAGTTGAACTTAATCCAAGAACTTGCACAATGGATTTCCATGTGTTTTTGTCCAACTTACTGGGTATGTTACAGGCAATTCACATGGGAAAACTGCTTCCCTCCCATACATGAGTTGGAAAGGGGTGAATTTAGTTGAACAATGCTTCTTGTTTCGTAGGGAAAACAAAATGGGTTTCAGAAAACGATCCCAGTTGTCCTGCTTCTCATTAACAACCTTTAAGAGAGCCCTTTGGTAGACATAAATGCAAATGATTAGAATATGGTTACATTTATTTCCTTTGTTTAATCTTTCGATTGCAGATCATGCATTACTAAGGAATATAATTTACAACCTTGCACTGCTAACCAGATTCTTTGATAGTTTCTGTGATCTGCATGTATCATCAATAAATCCATATACTAAGACTCCTTACTCTAATGCACCCTGATAGTGTTAGCTGCTTAATCAGTTCATAGAAATCCTTCAAGAGATAAATGTGTGCTTTAAAAAAAGCAGAATAAATTAGTACTTTACATCAAAATGGTAAAACATTGTAAATGTGCATTAACCCCAATTAATGCACATGTTATCGTCAGAAGTAATTGTTGCATGTACATAAACATCTGACCTGAACACATAAATCATATATGTAAATATGCCCAACCACATAAACTGCTATCACAAAACTGCATTTCAGGGGTGACTACACGACTTGTGCCAAATAGAAATTATATTACCTTTTAATGTTGTGGTTGGTTTTTTCATCCAACCCATTTGTCTGGGGGTGATAGGCTGCTGCAACACTGCGGTCAATCTGTAGACTTCTACATAAGTCCATATTTAACTAGAATTGAAAACGATGATCATGGCATCAAAATTACAGAGTTTGTTACATGGTCAAATTCTATGTCTTAAAGGAGAACTCCGCTGCCGGAGTTCTCCGCATAAACAGCCCCTCGCCCCAGCGCCCACCACTCCCCGCACTTACCTTCATAAAGCTACGGCGGCAGCCTGTATTTCATTATTGAAATACAGGCTGTGGACGCTCGATGCCGCGGCCATCTCTTATGGAAAAGACTTCCGCACACGTCAGCAGCATCACGCTGCTGACGTTTTGTGTGAAGTCTATTCCGCAACGGGGGGCGTGGCCTGCGCGCAAGCGAGATGGCCGCCTGAAGTGGCTGCTCCGGCACCCACGCGTTAAAATCCTACACTTTCTCCGACCAAAACCCTCCATCCACGCAACAAAAATAGCACGGAGCGGTGAGGACTGATGGCCTGTGTGCGGTGAGCGAAAAAACGAAGAGCGAGGCTCCCCGGAGAGAGCGTGAGACCGCCCGAAGGGCTGGTAGGCAGCCGCCATTACGCTGAGGACCTGAGAGCGCTGCGTGGTGAAGGCGAGCTGTGGGCAGTGATCGAGGGGCGAGGTGGGCTCCGGACCCGACGAGATCGAGGGGACTTCGGGAGCACCCCCAGACTCCCCCACGAGAGACCAGCGGCAGAAGCAGAAAGACCCGGTGGCGAGGGGCGACATAATCGTCCCCCTCCCACCTTCCTCCCCACCGGCACTGAGGACTCGCGGTGGGTGTGAGCGGCAGCAGGGGAACATCGAGGACACTCCCCAGCCCCACCGAGGAGCCGTCAAGAAGGCCGGGGAGAGAGACCTTCTGCAGAACCAAAAAGGCCCGGCAGCGAGGGGCGACAGAACCGCTCCCCCTCTTTCCCCCCCACCCCCCCGGC
>JAVHNH010000097.1:0-11285 GCA_034783935.1 Desmognathus catahoula
TCCAACATGTTTGTGATTGAGCAGGCGCACAGGGCTCTTGGGCAGAAGCCGGCACCGGGCGCACCTCCGCGCTCAGTCATCTTTAAACTACTGAACTACCGTGACAGGGACTCGATTCTGTCGGCTGCCCGGGTCGCCGGTGCGCTACAATGGGAAGGAGCTAGAGTCAGCCTGTATCCCGACTTGACACCTACAGTCCAAAAGGCACGCAAGCAGTTTGACACCGCAAAGGCAGAGCTTCGCAAGCGCAGCACACAGTATGCCATGCTATACCCCGCAAAGCTGAGGATAGTGCACAATGGTAAAACTTTATTTTTTACGACCCCTGGAGATGTGTGGGCACACTTGGAGGCTACGGGTGGCAGCAATAACGCCGTGGAAGTTGATCGTGTGCCGACGGAGTGAGGGTCCTGGGTGCACTCCTCTCGGATTGCTGGACTGAAACGGTGAGCCACATTGTGTGAATGTTTATGCGATTGGGACTGAGACGGCCTTTGTTGTATCCTGACTATAAATGCCTATGTTTATTTTCGTAAACACTCAAGATGGCAACTCAAGAATGGCTGCCGTCCCGCGGCTGGGCCGCTGCTATATTGTTGCAAAAGAGAGCACAGGCGCGAAACGACACATGCTGGAACTACGACTGCCTCGTGGGCACACACGATGACGCGCGCTCTGAGCTGAAGAAAACGAGCTGGTGCTTCAAAACTTGAATATGGAGGCTATGTACTTTGGATGTGCCTTTATATTCCTTTAATGCATGTTGTGCGCTGCTGAAATGGGGGCTGTTGCTAGATGGTAAAGCATGGATTGTGGACAGTGACACGCGTGGCGTGCGGATATCGCGATTGAATGCTGTGGAGCGGGGATGATTGGTGGAATATTGTGGGGCGAGTGGGGGCACGTGTGAGTTTTGGTTTGTTTCTCTAACCCAATTTTCGGATTGGGGGACATCGCGTGATCTCTCGAATACAGCTTTGGCTGTTAAATGTTCATTTATTTCTCCATTTGTGTCTGCGCAGTTGTGGACATGGGTGGCGTGGGTCAGTTCTCTCGATTGGGGGGAGATCTGGGGGTGGATGGGGGGGTAGGCTGCCCCACTGGACAGTGCGTATGGATGCTTTCCCTGATTTCGCTACAGCACCTGTTATATTTGGTGATCCTATTGCATGGCGGCTAGGAACGCGCTCAGTGTGGGGACTTGGAATGTCAGGGGGATGCAGACTCCGGCTAAACGCAGACGAATAGCCACTTGGTGCAAGCTAAAGGGTATTGACATTGTCTACTTACAAGAGACTCACTTAATGGCGGAAGACCTGGGGACGCTACAGAAATGCTGGGGACCACATGTCTTTATGTCCTCTTTCACTAGAGGAAGCAGAGGGGTCTGCATATGCTTGATGAGGAGGGTGGAGTTTGTTTTGAGTCACACCTATTCGGATCCTGGTGGCAGGTATGTGCTGGTGGTGGGACGGTTGTATGGCAAGATGGTAGTTTTGATGAATGTTTATGGCCCAAATCATGATGATCCGTCCTTCATTGACAAATTGTTTGAGCACTTGGCAGAATGGCAAAATGTCCCGTGTATATTGGGGGGGGACTTCAATTTTATACTGCATGCAGTTCTGGATAGGTCATCTCTTGCAGATCGAAAATTGGCGGCAGCAGCAGGGCAGACTCTGCAGTACATGGACCTGTTTAATCTGATCGACTTATGGCGATTCAGACACCCCACTCTGGGTGGGTATACCTATTATTCCTCCGTCCATGACGTACACACACGCATTGATCGCTTCCTGGTCTCGGACTCTCTTATACCACATGTAGGGGACTTGTTCCTCGAACCCAGGACACTGTCGGATCATTCACCAGTACACTTTGTGATATACTGGGATGGGGTGGAGAGGGCGCCGATGAGATGGAGGTTAAGGTCGGAGGCCCTGCGGGACCCCGCGTTTGAAGCCACGGTCAGCAAGCACATTGTGGAATACTTCATGCATAACACCTTGAAAGATACTGATCCTGCGGTGCGATGGGCAGCCTTTAAGTGCTTTATACGGGGTGTCTGTATTGGAGCGGGGCATGGGGTAGTTAGATGGATTAGATGCTCACTGCAAGCGACAGAACGCAAATTGGTAGCATATGAGGAGGAATACCATAGTACTAAAGATAAGATGCTACTGGGTCGGATCCTGGCGCTCAAGACTGATTATACGAGTGACATAGACAGGGAGATTAATTTAACGGGGAAAACCACGGCGACCAAGAAATATTGGCAAGGGAACAAGCCAGGCACTCTCTTAGCTAGAATGCTGAAGCATGACCGCATGCCTGTGCGAATATCGCAGATAAAGACGCAGGGAGGGGAGCTTCAATACGGCAACAGGGCAATCCTGTCCAGATTTGAAGGCTACTATGCTGACTTATATCGGCAGCCTGATGTACGGGCAGCAAGTGGGATACGGGACTTTCTGGGCAGTTTGAACTTGCCTGGGCTAGATGCTGAGCAGACTGGGTACCTGGAAGCTGAAATAACGGAGGGGGAGATAAGACTAGCTATAAAAGACATGATGAACGGTAAGGCCCCGGGGATGGACGGCATTCCCATTGAATTTTATAGGCAATACTTAGACCTCCTCGTACCGCGCCTACTAGAGTTATACGAATATGCCCTGAAGATGGGAGGGTGGATCCCGGAACTTAATGAGGCTCTGATTGCTCTGCTGCCGAAGCCAAACACTGACTTGAATGAGTGTGGAGCGTACCGCCCACTGTCATTACTCAATTGTGACCTGAAGATATTGGCAAAGGTTCTTGCTGGTAGAATCAATTCAGTGGTCTTGTCTTTGATTGGAGGGGAGCAGACGGGCTTTGTGCCGGGAAGATCAACATCCACTAGTATAAGGCGAGTCTTTGATGTAATAGCAGATGCAGATGAGGGGGCCCCCGCTGCTATCCTGTCCCTGGACGCAAGAAAGGCCTTTGACTCTGTCATATGGCAGTTTTTGTTTGAAGTGCTTCGTTGCTTTGGGCTCGGTGAAGGGATGCTGGGCTGGATCAAGCTGCTATATACCAATACATCCGCAAGAGTGAATGTTAATGGGTTTGTTTCTGGGAGATTTGACGTATGCAGGGGCACGCGACAGGGATGCCCGCTGTCCGCGGTTCTGTTTGCGTTAGTGGCGGAGCCTCTGGTTAAACATATGTCAGAGATCTTGGGTGCAAGTGGAATGTTATGCAAGACGGTTGTATTTAGGGTAGCCATGTATGCAGACGACCTACTCCTTTTTCTTAGGGACCCAGTGGTGGACCTACCGGCTGTGGCCAGGGCACTGGAGACTTATGGAGGGCTAGCTGGATACGAGGTGAACTGGGCCAAGACGGTAATGTTGGTGCGGAAGGGGACAAATATAGACATAGGTCTTGACCTCCCAATAGTCCTTTCGGACTCACACTTTCGATACCTGGGGGTGACAGTGGCCTGGGGGGAAACGGAATGGTATGACCTTAATGTCACCCCGCTATTGGCCTACCTTACGAAGAAACTAGAGGAGTGGCACAATTTACCAATAACACTAGCGGGACGAATATCAGTGGTAAAAATGGTGATATTACCGAAATTGCTTTATGTGTTTGAGAATATACCGGTCCTGATTCCACAGTCCTTTTTCGGCCAGGTACGAAGCAGAATCCTACATTTTATATGGCAGGGGAAGATACCGCGTATATCACACAATACATTAACCCGCAAGTATGAGGATGGTGGAATGGAGCTCCCAGACATGTATAGATACTATTTGGCTGCGCAGCTCAAACACACACAGCGATGGCTTGCTCCGTCACACCCTGAGCCGCAGGTGCAGGCTGAGAGGAGGTGGTTTCGGGGGGTGGAAGCTGGCAGGCTTATCTGTGTGCCAACTCTCAAGATAAGACAAATGAAAGGCCCGGTGGCTGTGGGGATTGCCTTGTGGAGGAGGACGCTCAGGTGGCAGGCGCATAGGGCGCCCTACAGTCCATATATCCCACTTCGATATATAACAGGGGCGGAGACAGGCATGAATGGCAGGATTATGAGAGAATGGGATGAGAGAGGTCTCAGTGAAGTACAAGACCTGTTTGAGGAAGGAATGCTGAGAGATAGCAAAGACGTGGTGGATCAGGCGGGGGGTGGCTTAATGAATTGTATGTGCTGGATGGCAGTGAAGGGCACCTTGCGTAAACTGTGGCCTACTCTGCCTGCGGAGCCTGATCCTCTACCGCTGTTAACACACATGCTGACCACGGGGCCCGAGCCACACCAGATATCCAGACTGTATAAGCTGCTAGGAGATCTGAGAGACCATGGGGATGTACCAGTGAAGGCGAAGTGGGAGTCAGTGCTGGGAACGGAGATTGCAGACACTGTGTGGTTTAATGCATGTGAACTCACCCGTACGGTTTCCATGTGTATGCAACATCGCCTTCTACATTTTAAATTCTTACACCAAGCATATATTACTCCTAGGGTGATGAGCAGGTATGCAGGGGTGGGGGAGGTGTTCTGTGCAGGATGTGGAGCCATAAATGTTGATTTTGCACATATGGCATGGGGGTGCCACCGCCAACAGGTCTTTTGGGATCGAGTAGTGGAGGTGTTGGGTGATGTGTGTGGCTGTCACATAGAGAACAAACTGGAAGTAGTATTACTAAACGACTTACCTCAAATGCAAACCACCTGCTTGAAATGGGCGAATCTGGCACTTACAGTGGCGAAACGTAGAGTGTCACTTAACTGGATGCGCGGGAGGACCCCGAATGTTAAAAACTGGCTGAGAGATTTGACCTTCTGTGCAGAACAAGCAGAGGCTGCTGTGCAGATGATGGTGTGGCGACAACAGCCTAAAGATATATGGGGTGCGTTTAAAAACTATCTCTTTGCTCAGAATAATGAAGCGAATAGGTCGGGGAATGTAACCGCATGACTTTGTTTGGTTGAGTGGGAGGTTAACTGACTGTGAATGCTGCCGACAAGAGGCTGATAATCAAGTAGAAATGTTTAGGTGGTGTGGTCGGATGATGGGAGTAGCGGGCGGGGTGGGTTCAGGGGGGCAGCCAGTTGGGGAGTTTTTAAGGTTGAGTTTATTGACATCAAAAGTGGTGGTTGAAAAGGTGAAACTTCATTATGCTGCATGTACATATTTTATCATCTCAAGAGGAACGTGATGATACATAGATGCCAACTGTAAGATTGTTGATCACACTTTAATTACGTTTCCTTTCTTGACTGTATACATGATTTGTACATATGCCTTTAATAAACACACTTTTAAATAAATAAAATAAATACTAAGGAGTCACATGGGTATGGCGCTCTAGGTGGACGCGTGTGACGGGAGCTCCTGCCCAGCATAGATACGTGACCCCAATACGGAATTGTATTCGGGGTGCAAAATATACACACAGGAAGGAAAGGACGCTGAGAACCTTTAGGATGTCAGCGAAGGACCGCAGACAACGGAAAGTGTCTGAATTCGTGTCTGCAGCAGCCAGCCCATCTCGAGCGGGGAAAACGGCAGAAATGGCGGACAAGACAAGCAGTAGCGCGTCGCAAACTTCACAACGACCGGAGGGAGGCACGGACCTGTCGGTGATTATGGAAGAACTAAAAAGCCTCAGAACGGACCTCTCGGGACAAATTGGTTCTCTCTCCACGACGCTCGACATTGTAAAGGTGCGAATGGACGCAGTGGCGGAGCGCATTAGTGAGGCGGAACAGCGGATAAGTGGAGCGGAGGATGTGATAGCACGAATGGAGCCCTGCATCAAGCGCCAAGAAAACATGCTGACTCGGCTGGCAGCGGCTCTGGAGGAGCAAGAGTCGAGGAGTCGTAGGTCGAATCTACGTATATTGGGTGTACCGGAGGCTGCGGGAGCCAGAAATATGGCGGAGCAGATGGAGGAGCTCATCCCGACACTACTACCGGGTGCCAAGCTCTCAAACCACTTAGTTATTGAGAGAGCGCACCGCTCGCTCGGAAAGCCGCCGGCACCTGGCCAGCCGCCAAGGGCAATCATCATAAAGATCCTTAACTATAGAGACAGGGATGAAATCCTAAGGGCAGCGCGTGAAAAAGGCGAGATTATGCTGCAGAATAAAAGAATAAGCTTCTATCCGGATTTAACCATAGCGACGCAGCGAGCTAGAAAACAGTTTGACACAGTGAGGGCAGAGCTACGCAAGAGAGGCATGCAGTATGCGATGCTCCACCCGGCGAAGCTCCGTATCGTCGCAGAGGGCAGGACACACTTCTTTGACGACTCGCGAAGAGCTTGGGCGTTCCTGGAGGATCAAACACCGGTGGCGAGGAAGGCGCTTGGAGATAATCGGAATGCCGAAGAAGAGAGAGATGCCTAAATAGAGAGTGGCGCATGCTGATGAGTGCGGCGGTAGATTGGACGCAGATCTGTAAGTGCATTGGGTCTATTTATTCAGTGGAACATATGGAAGGAAAGGAAAGTCTTTCGGCTCCCCCTCCTCCACTACTCAGCGTTAAATGGCAGCGTTGCACGAGGCAGTGCGGCCATTACAAGTAGCATTGATTTCCTTGGATAGACAGCTAATGGCGACAAATGAACATGCAGTTCGCTAAATAGAACTCCACCCACTCAGTGGGAAGTGAGGGAGGCGGGGTACGGCAGATTCTTGTCCTTGGATAGACAGCAAGTGGCGACGAATTAACAGGCTGCCCGCCAAATAGAACGCCACCCACTCAGTGGGAACGGAAGGAGGCGGGGTGCAGCGGATTCTTGTTTTGACTGTATCGCACTGTCTGCTAATTGGCCCAGGAGGAGAAGACACGGAGGGCGAGCCCTCTGCTGGAGATTCGATGGACTGCGATAACATACGATAGCATGCGTACGCTGCTGAAAAGGGTATAGCAGCGCCTGCAGAGTAATGCACATGGTCACTGGACATGGAGTGTGACAACCGTTATACCTGTGTTGTATTAGTGACAAAGCGGGGGCGTCCTGTGCGAGTGTGCATGGTACTCGTAATGTTTGGTTGGATTGTTCACAGTTAGGGGTGATGGCTCTGTATGTTTGGGATGCAGAGCGGGGGCAGTGGGCGGGGAAAGTTGTTTTAGTTAGTCAGCGCATGAGTGTCAATGTACAGAAGAATATGGAGCTGCCTAGGAGATGTCATAGTTGCGATACAGATATGTACACCCTTAAGATGCTAAGTTGGAAACACGTGAGCAAGTCAGGAGACATATGTGTATCGAGATTTGTGCGGCGCGGCGATGGATGACGTTTGGTTGAATGGATCGGAAAAGGACGTGTGCGTACAGAAGTGTAGAAGTATATGTCAGAAGTCTAGTGAGGGCGTGGGAGCGATATTGATATGTGTTAGGAAATGGGTAAATGGCAGATATGGCTGATCTTTTGATAAACGTGGTGAGCTGGAACGTACGGGGCATGAACCTATACTCTAAACAACGTAAAATAGTGCAATATTGTAATAAGAAAAAAGCAAATGTGATGTTACAGGAGACGCATCTAATGAAGGATGGGCATGACAGATTTGCCCCGGAATGGGGTTCAGCTAGATACTCAGCGCAGTTTACGAGGGGAAGTCGAGGTGTGTTTATGATTGTCAGGAAGGAACTTCCCTTTCATGCAATGGACGTGGTGGCAGATCATGACGGGAGATATGTGGTGGTGGCAGGTGTGCTCATGGGTAAACCACTTGTGCTTGCAAACATATACGGCCCAAACTTTGATAATGCACCTTTCGTAACGGAACTGTTCTCATTGATGGGTCGGTGGCATGGGATGCCTTGGCTAATAGGTGGTGATTACAACTTTGTTCTGGATATGGTGAATGATAGATCTTCGGTGGTAAGTAGGCCATTGTCGCAGAGCGGGAATGTATGCCTGGAATATATGGATCAGTATGAACTGTTTGATGTATGGAGAGTGATGCGGCCGCAGGAGGGCGGCTACACATACTATTCTACGGTACATGATATGTACTCGCGAATAGACCGCTTTCTTCTGTCTGCATCGCTTGCCCCAAGTGTGACTGAGATTACCATTGATCCGCGCACGCTGTCGGAACATAGCCCACTCTGGCTTACACTGGTGTGGAGGAGTGGGCTGAAAAAGCATGATAGATGGCATTTCAAACCGCTAGCAATGACGGATAGAGAATTTGAGGCACAGGCGAGGAAACAGGTGCAGGAATATATCGAATGTAATAAGGAGGGAGATACTTCCCACTTACATAGATGGCAGGCGCTGAAATGCTATCTAAGAGGAATGTGGGGCGCCATGGAAGGCTCTATGCTCAAAGAGATTCGGAAACGACTTGCAGAGCTAGAGCAGTCGCTTAGAAATACAGAGGAGGAGTATCATCAGGCACACACAGAGAATATAATGGGTAAACTGACGGGGCTGCGTAAGGCATATATAGATTTAGCGGAGCAGGAAAGCAGGCTGTTGGGGGAGGCGGCTAGAGCAAGGGCATATTGGCAAAAAGATAAGGCATCCTCCCTGCTGGCACGAATGGTCAACCCCTCTAAGAAGACATGTTGTATAACTGAGTTGGCTAACAAACATGGAACGCTGACAAAAGATCCTGTAGAAATTATTGATATAATCCACACTTTTTTCAAGGATCTATATACCAACCCTACAAAGAATGATGCGAAAGATTTGAGGGAGTACCTGGACAGGATAGGCCTCCCGAGACTAGATGAGGAGGCACTGGTTGAATTGTCAGGGGAGATAACGATAGACGAAATTCGCGCAACAATAAAGGAGGTAAGGGGAGGCAAGACACCTGGCCCTGATGGATTTGGCATAGAATTTTATAAGTATTTTAGTGTAGATGTTGCCCCAATGTTATGCGCATTATACAAAGAGGCGCTGAAAAATGGGACGTTAACAGCCAGCATGAACACGGCGAAACTGATACTCATCCCCAAACCGGGGGGTAACGTAACCCTATGCGCAGATTACAGACCGCTGTCACTGCTAAACACCGACATGAAGATACTAGCAAAACTCTTGGCAAATAGACTTATGCCGCATATGGGGCACCTGGTGCACCCAGACCAGGCTGGTTTTGTTCCAGGTAGGTCCACGGAACAGCCTATTCGGCGGGTATTTGATATAATGTCGGCGGTCCCCAGGGCGTCCAGCGTGGCTTTTATCTCTTTTGACGCTATGAAGGCGTTTGATCTTGTGAGATGGGATTATCTACTGGCAGTGTTGCACAGGGCAGGTCTGGGTGGCTCATACATAGCATGGGTAAAACTACTATATAACGATATGCATGCAATGGTGACGCTGAATGGAATGATATCGGAGCCGATTGAAATTGCCAGAGGAACGAGACAGGGATGCCCCCTCTCGGCGTTGCTTTTTGCGATATGCATGGAGCCGCTAATGACAAGACTCAGAGCAGAGTGTGGGAAGCATGGGGTATTGGTGAGAGGTGTGCGAACGATTGCGGTGGCATACGCTGACGATTTGTTGGTTGTTTTGTCGGACCCAGTGGCGCAGACAGCGGCGATAGCCGGCTTACTTGAGGAGCACGCCACATGGTCAGGATTTAGGGTGAACTGGGCGAAATCGATATATTTCCCGTATGGAGAGTGTGCGCCGCGAGCAGCGCCACTTCCGCAGCTGCGTACTGCTAGTATGAGCTTTAAATATCTAGGAGTGCAGGTAGCGCGCACATCAGAACATCTATATGAGCTAAATTATTCGCCCCTTATAGAGGATGCGAAGGAAAGAATGGCGAGATGGGCGAATTTGCCGCTGACTTTGGCGGGTGGTATAGCACTGGTAAAAATGATACTGCTACCGAAATTCCTTTATATCTTTAACAATGTACCGATTCTGGTTAGCCGGGCGTTTTTTACATCTTGCAGATCTATTATAACGTCGTTTGTTTGGCAGCAGGGGGCACCCCGGATTGCGCATACGCAATTAACACAGTCATATCTCAACGGTGGTTTTGAAATCCCAGACCTGCACACATATTACGTAGCAGCGCAGTTGCATCATGTAGTGAGGTGGCTCGAGATGGGGAAGACAGATCCGCAAGTAGAAATGGAGAAGAAATGGTTCAAGGGAATTGAGGCAAGTCGGCTTTTGACAGATGACAGAGTTAAAGCAGTGGGTGACGCGGGCCCTGCTCGAGTGGGAATGCAGCTGTGGAGAAAGGCACTTAAAAAACAGATAGACGGCAGTGTATATAGCCAGCACATGTCATTATGGGATGTGTCGGCGGAGAAGCCCAAGCTACCATTGAAACTATTTGAGGTGTGGCTGGAGAATGGTATGACGCTCCAAGATCTGTATGAAAATGGGAGACTGCAAGAGGATAAGGATGTGGTGGAGCAGGCGGGAGGGGGTGGCCTGGCGTGGATGCAATGGCAGCTACTGAAGAGCTGCATCAGGGATAGGTGGGAGAACTTTCCTGATGAACCATTGGAGAGCAGGCTGCTGTCGCACGTACTGACATCGATAGGGGTGGGACATCAGACATCGGCAATATACAGGATCCTTCGGGATCAGACATATAAAGGAACACCCAAATTCAGAGGAAAATGGGAGGCTGATCTAGGCGAGGAGATCCCTGATGTGGTTTGGGCGAGAGCCTGCGAGCTAACAGGCAAACTCTCATTGAATCGTTGTTTATGCTTAAGATGCGTCTACAGTGCTGAATACAGAGCCTTTGGAACACATTTCTGGCACTAAACATAGTTCAGATCTAGAGTAGGCTGGCAACGGGTGCAATTTTGGAGCAATAGGAGAAATGCCATCATTGCAAATAATTTGGGTGACTACTCAGTTATCTTCCCCTCTGCTGTCTCAGGCCCCAGCTTGTAGAATTTCTATATCATGAATAATCTGAGTATAATGAAATGCTGATAAAAAATAAATGTAGCTGAAGTTGCAGTCAAGGTATTGGTAGCTCAATGGTTTGGGCTGATCGCGCCCATGACTGTTCTACCCTTGACTTGACCACTTCACTTTTTTGCTGTCAGGGCTTTGATAACCATTATGACTCTTCTTGAATCAAAACAGTTGCTTTTGTTTCCAAAGTGCTCTTTTCCACTGCAATTGTGGGGGGAGTACCAACTTTTCACACAACACGCTTCTTCTCTAATAGAAAGATCACAACTCCCCCCAATTCTGCCCCTGAAATGCCCCCATGTCCTCTCTAGATCCCCCCTCACACCATATCCCCCTCCACAAATATCCCTCTTCCTGACCCGCAAAAAAGAAATCTA
>JAVHNH010000099.1:0-11243 GCA_034783935.1 Desmognathus catahoula
GCACATCGAAAAAGATACATCAAATAAATACAATCATAATACCACATTGCGCATTTTAAAACTTTCTTTTGAGAAGATATAAATCTTAATAATGTCATTAAAATTTTGTTCTTTTAAAATCAAAGTTAGATCTACAAAACCATTCACATAATATTTAGGAAGCCAGCGCAATCTCAAAGATGTTAATTGAGGGCAAACCGAGAAAAAGTGCAAATAGTCATCAATATATTCAGTGCAAAATGTACAAAAACGTTTAGACTTGTCACAATGAGCGTATTTTAAAAGATGATAATTAGTAGGTAAAAGACCATATCTCAATTTACATAAAAACCTTCTAACTGATCGATCAAAGTTTTCCAACATAAAGTGCTCCATTTTTTTATGTGTTTTAATTGTGATATAGCTGGAAAGGGAGGAAAGCGTAGTACATTTTAAGAACATCCTTGAAAAAGAAACAACGCTATATTTTTCCTTAATAATAGCAACACAAGGAGACTGAATAGAATTATCAGCCCAAAATTCCGCAAAGGAGCAATCTTTAGTAAAGGCCTTGATAAAACTAAAAAATCGAAATTTATAATGGTATGCCATCATCTCTTTCACACATTTATAGGGTAAACACTGCTTGTTAGGGCCATCCCAAATTTTACAAAAGTAAGTGTACATTCTGATATGCGCCGTGGAGATGATACCAATAAAATCTAGGTCAAGGTAAATTGGTTCAAAAGGGGTACAAATGGGAAGTCCAAGTATCTTTCGCCAGCAATTAGATTCCCAGACCCTTAGTGACAACAGATCATTAGTACCCCAAGCCTCAATACCATATAACACTGAGCCCAAACCTTTTGTTTTGTAAATCATAAGCATTTTAGACATGTCCTTAATTATATTCAAGAAATGAAGTTTAAACAAAGCATTTTCAAAAAGTGACATTTTTTGTCTCAAGTAATTTACGTGTGTTTGCCAAGTAGTATTGGAAGAGAAATGCACACCCAGGTAGCAGTAAGTATCTACTACTTCAATTGCTCCTTCAGTGACAAACCACTGAATTTTTTTCCCAGGAGACTTACCAAAGGCTACTATCTTTGTTTTGGCCAGGTTAATTTTGATACTATTAATGGCACAGTATTTTTCAAGCAAGGTGATTTTCTCTTGCAGTCCAAATGGGGTAAGATCTAAAAGAACTGTGTCATCCGCATAAGTAAGTAAATTAACTACAGTATTCTCAATCTTAGGCGGGACAGCTTTACTAGTAGAAATAAAATCCTCAAGATCAGATAAAAAGACATTAAAAAGAAACGGCGCCAACACACAGCCTTGTTTAAGACCTCTATATGTAGAAATTCTTTTTGTAAGTTCTCCATTGGTCCCAAATCGAACCTGTGCCCAAGTGTCCGTGTATAAACAAGCCACCATTTTAACGATATGAACGGGGGCACCAAGCTTTAATAATTTGGACCATAAAAGATCTCGAGGGACACGTTATTTTTTTTTTTTAAACTTTATTTTTATTTTTTTCAATTTTCATCATATCAAGTCATTACAATTTCCATCTCTTACAATTAATAACCCCACTCTTCTTACACCGTAACATTTCATAAATCAAATTAATTGATATATACAAATACCAGTCCATTTCTCTTAAAACTTCCCTCAGCCCACCCCCACCCACTCGTAACTCACAGTTCCCACATGCATCCACTTCCATTACTTCTTTCCTCTTCCACTATCTACCTAACGTTCTAGTCACTCACCTCACTATCACTCACGCTATTCTTATGAACCTCTGCCATATGCTCCCTAAAGTGTCTCCATACATCCCTTGGAGTTTGTGAGGTCGGCATTATTTGTCTTCAAATCATTTCTTGTTTGTCACAATTTACTAGTTCCGCATACCATGCATAAATACTGAGTTTCTGTTCCTTTATCCAATTTCTAGCTATGACCATTTTCGCCGCCACAATCGCCAGTTTAATCCACTTCTCCGTATCACGGTGAGCTTTCGGGATGCAATATAGGAACGCCGTTTTCATCTTACTCTCAGTCCTCACTCCACTTATTACTGTAATTCGGTCAAACACCTCTTTCCAAAACTGCGCTACATTCGTGCATTCCCAAATCATATGAATAAAGTTTGCTCCAATCAGGCCACATTTTTTGCACTTGCTCTCTTGCATGCTGTAATATTTGTTTAGTCTCTCCGGGGTCATATAAGACCTCATCAACATTCTATAATGCACGAGCCTAAACCTTACATTAATTGACAGTTTTCCAGTTAATTCACACGCCCTACTCCATTCGACGTCTGTAATAATTTCCTGTATATCCACTTCCCAGGCTTCTCTAATCCTAGTCAAAGGGGCCGCTTCTTCTTCTCTAATAATTCTATAGATCCGTGCAATTTGGTGCCCCGTCCCTATAGATGTAAGTATATGTGATAGTAATCTATTCTCCGCCGGTTCCTCTGGGAACCCCACCCACCTTTGTTTAATACAATGCTTAAGCGTATTCCAGCGGAGCAGCGCCATCTGTCCTCCTCCCGCCATGTCCACCACATCCTTGTCATCACTCATCTTTCCATTTACATACAAGTCTTGTAACACAATTACCCCATTCTCCACCCATTCATTGTACATACGTAGAGTCAACTTGGGTTTCGTACTCGACACATCCCATAGCGATAAATATGGGCTATACACACTTTCTTTATTCATCTTTCTCATTATGGCCTTCCAGATATGCACACGAACCATTGCTGGACCTTCCCTTCTCTTCACCTTCAGTCTGTCATCCACCAGCACACGACTCGCTTCCACTCCTTCGAACCATCTCTTTTCCATCATGACATGTGCATCTGTATCTCCCATTTCAAGCCAACGAACAGTATGGTGCAGCTGAGCCGCCTGGTAGTACCTATACATATCTGGCAACTCAAATCCTCCCTTCTCATAGGATTGTGTCAACTGCCAATTAGCAATTCGCGGAGCCTTACCCTGCCAAATAAATTCAGTTATCAAAGTACGGCTCTTATTAAAAAACTGTTTCTCCACTTTAATGGGGACATTATTGAACACATATAAGAAGCGTGGTAATAGTAGCATCTTTGTCACTGCAATTCTCCCCGCCAGATTCAAAGGCATCTTCGCCCAACAGTCAGTTCTGTCCTTAACCATTGTCAAAAGTGGGACATAGTTGAGCATATATAATTCCTCACTGGTTTTAGCCACCTGTACACCTAAGTATTTAAAATGGTCCGACTTCGACTGCAACTGTACACACGGCGACTGCGCCGGCGCTCTCCCTCCACAGGGAAAATACACCGACTTCGTCCAGTTAATACAGAACCCCGACCACTGTGAATGTTGTACAATGGTGTCCATGATCGGGTCCATTGCAACCTCTGGGTCTCTCATAGCAACTAATAGGTCATCGGCGTATGCCACCACCAGCGTCTGCACTCCACATATCTCCACCCCCCAATGGCCATGTTCTTCCCTCAGCTTTGCTAACAGCGGTTCCATACATAGCGCAAACAAAAGCGCAGATAATGGGCAGCCCTGCCTCGTACCTCTCTCAATTGTAAATGCTTCCGTCAATCTCCCGTTTACCGCTACCTGCGCCGTTGTATCTGCATATAATAACTTTACCCACGCTATGAACTCTCGTCCTACACCAAATCTATTTAATACCGCTACCAGATAATCCCATCTAATCATATCAAATGCCTTCATCGCGTCCAGGGCCATCAGGGCAACCTTAGTATCCGCGCTATTCACTGCCATTATATTCATCACCCTACGTATCGGATGCTCCGTAGAGCGCCCAGGTATGAACCCTGCCTGATCCCTCCGTACAAGTGTTGACATACATGATAGCAATCTATTTGCCAGTAGTTTCGCTAAGATCTTCAGATCCGTGTTTATTAGCGACAACGGGCGGTAGTCAGCGCATCTAGTTGAGTCACCACCCGGTTTTGGCAATAGCACTATTTTTGTCCAGTTTAAGGACCCTGTAAAGGTCCCCGCCTTTTTAGCCTCCGTGTACATCTGTAGTAGCATCGGTGGCACCTCATGTATAAATTGCTTATAGAATTCAATTCCTATGCCGTCCATCCCTGGGGCCTTACTGCCTGCTATGCCTTTTATCGTTTTCTTGATCTCATCTACCAGTATCGGTGCTGACAGCATTTCCCTCATTTCCTCATCAACTGTCGGCAGCGGTATATCTTTCAGGTACCCTTGCAATTGCGTCTGATCAATATCTTGAGGTTTCCCATAGAGCCTACCATAGTATCCATACACTTCATTAAGAATTTCCATGGGTAATACCTGCTCAACCCCGCTCTCTGTACGTAACATAGTAATTGTATTTACCTTCCTATGTGGATTAATCATTCTCGCTAATAGGGCCGACGGTTTGTCTTTTTGCCAGTAACTAATCGCTCTCCTATGCTCCCCCATTAGGTCTGCCTCCTTAGTCGTCAACTCAAAGTGTTGCTTGCGAAGCTTCACCATCTCACTCATTGCCGCCAGCTCATGTGTGCCGTAATACCTCTCCTCCATTCTAACTAATTCCTGCTCCATCTCAGCTATGCTCCGCCTAATACCCTTCAGAGCACCAGTCTCCATGGCTCCCAGCATCCCTCGTAGGTAGCATTTAAATGCCTGCCATCTAATGACTTCCGACGTGTCACCTTCCTTATTAGTTTCTAAAAAGTCTGCTACAGCCTTACGTGTCTGTGTCTCCAGCTCCCCATCTTTTAGTGCTAGCGGTTTATATTGCCACGTAGGCGCTCTACGTCCACCCTGCTGCCACACCATCTGTAGCCACAGCGGACTGTGGTCCGAGAGTGTTCTTGGTTCAACTTGTACACTACCCACCAAAGGGATCAGGTCATCAGTAATCAAGTAACGGTCAATCCTAGAGTACATATCGTGGACTGACGAGTAGAACGTATAGCCTCCTTCCTGAGGCCTTAGAACTCGCCACACATCGATCAAATTATACACATCCATATACTCTAATGTCGCCATCGCACACTTCGGCAGAGGCCTAGATACTGTGGAAGATCTGTCCAAGGTCATGTCCAGCACAAAGTTATAGTCCCCACCCATTATCCATAGTATACAGTGCCATTTGCCCATGTATTCAAACACCAGCCCCCATTCAGTATATGCCTCCAGTTAACAAACTGTCCCTCTATTCTTTCACCACATGGTGTCACCTCTGTCATCGCACAACGAGTCCTTTACATATTGTTCCGTTCTCTGGTAGCCGTCGTTATCTGCGCAGTTCCCAGGATCCGCCACGTAGTTATTTTCAAAGGTCCATATTTATGTAAAAGCCACCATCAATATCAGTCGGCGGCTGTAGGCTGTCACGCACCGTCTGTTAGTTTTTCCCAAACTGTCGGCATGCCTGCGACATCCTCCCCCGCCACTAGAGGGGACGACCACCGGTTCCTTGTCACTCCTAGCTTTCCGTAGTATGTGTGACAGCCATGTCGCCATGCTGCCCATCCCCCACTGTCCACGAGGCTGCCGCCAACAATCGCCATTCAAGTCCGCCATTTTCTGCCCAATTTCAAGTCATTACACCTTATGTCTATGCCGCTTCAGCACCTTCAAACGTTCTCGCCAGTTTAATAAACACTACTTCTTCTGCCGAGCAACCGAGCGCCCACTTTCACATTTCTTGCTCTTGTTCCGCCACATCTCCTTCTCCATGAGCCGGCACACTCTCTAAGAACTGCCAAGCCTTCTGCGGGTCCTCATAAAATTGCGCTTTACCACTTACAACAATCCTTAACTTTGCGGGGTGCATCATCGCATATTCCATACCCCTGTTACGCAGCTCCCTCTTTACCGTATCAAATCTTTTTCTTGCCTTTTGTGTCGCTGCCGTGAGATCCGGGTAAAAACTGATACGCTGGCTCTCCCAGCAAACCTCCCCCATCTTTCGCGCCACCGCTAGAACCTCGTCCCTGTCTCTGTAATTAAGCATTTTCAGAATAACAGCCCGGGTGGCTGCCCCGGCACCGGGGGACGTCCCAACACACGGTGCGCTCTTTCCACTGCAAACATGTTAGAGAACTTAGCGTTTGGTAGCAGTGCCGGGAGTAGTTTTTCCATTTCCTCTGCCATTTGTCTAGGCATCTTGTTCTCCGGGATGCCCAGGACCCGCACATTCGATCGTCTGCTCCTCGATTCCTGGTCCTCCAAGGCTGCCTTCAGCTTCTGAATCTCCGCCTCATGTCTCCCAATCGCTGGGTCCATGCGCGCCACCACGTCCTCTATTTCTCCAATGCGGCGTTCTGCCTCCCCCGTCCTTTCAACTATACCATCTATCCTTGCTTTCACGGTATCCAACAGCACAGTCACCGTTCCGAGTTGAGTATTAAAGTCTGCACGCATTTTTTTCAACTCCTCTAGTACTTGTGCCATCTCCGTCCCAGCTCCGCTCCGTGCGTGGTCCGTGCCCTCTGCAGTCCGGCTCTCCATCGCGCCGTCAGCCTTAGCCGCTCGCTGCAGCGACTCAGCCGCTTTCGTAAATTCAGACACTTTCCTTTGTTTTTTATCTTTTGATGCCATCCTCAGGTATTCTCGCTGATCACCGGTTATTTTTCCAATTTTGGACCCCCAAAACACTCCAATTCCGGGGGTAGTATAAGCGCGGGAGCGGGAGTTAGACACGTCTGCTCAGTCTGCCTGCATCACATGGTCCGCCCGGTCAAATGCTTGTTTAAAATCAATAAAACAACTATAAAGATTATAATGTTTAAAACTGACATACTTCTCAATTAAAAAGCTTAACGTAAAACAATGATCCACAGTGGATCTAGATGCCCTAAAACCTGCTTGAGTTTCCTTAAAAATGCAGTTATCTTTCTCCCAGTCCATCAATTCATTCAATAAAATTTTTGCTAACAGTTTTCCTCCAGGATCAAGCATAGCCAGCAATCTGTAAGAGGCTGGGGAGGATCTATTGCCCTTTTTATAGAGGGGGAAAAAAAGAGAGCCTCGCCATCGTTCCGGTATCATGTTAAAGCGTAAACAATGGTTAATCAAAGGGGTAAATAAAGTGGACCAAGATGGTGCAGCTAAGGCTAAACAGTATGGAGGGAGCCCCTCTGGACCTGCAGCACGTGATGGATTCATAATTTTAATGTAATCAATAACCATCTCGTTACTTATGGCACGGAATGAGCTGCAGCTAGAAAACGATGGATGAACTTCAGAGAGCTCCAAAGCATACAGTGAAGAAACATGTTTTACCCAAGTATCAGCAGAAAGCTGAGAATCAGGAGGAGACACTGCATTAGGGAAAACTATCTGAGTGATATATTTCCAAAAAGACTTTGTGTCTTTAAGTAACACTGCTGCTTCCACAGATTCACATAACTTATTATAATGTGCACATTTCTTAAGTTTCAAAAAGAAACGATATATACGTTGCAAATGTTTAATTTGTCTCCAATCAATAACCGGCTGACGTCTTAGGTAGGCAACTGTGGACCATAAAGTTCTTCTTTTTAATTTACATTCACTGTCAAACCAATTTAAAAGACATAGCCTGTCATTGTTTGAGATCAAATGATTATAGCCCTGATGAGAAATATATGACACAATTTTCGCTATGGTAGTATTATAATCAGAAATAATGGTCTCACAATCAGTGTCAATCATATCAGGGCAATGCATTCTAACAAGCTGATCTAAGGAGTCTTCAGTGCACAAGTGCCAATTTATTTTTGTGCCACCAACAATTTCTACAGCATTACATTTATCGTAATTCATAACTTGCCGAGGTTTATCGTCTATAGGCAAAAGGGAAAAAGTAAGAGTTAACTGGGCATGATCGCTTAATTCATGCCAGATAATTTGCATTTTTTTAAAAAAGGAAACATATTCTATTTTGCCAATATAAAAATCAATACAGGAGCTAGATTTACCTCGCCTAAATGTAGGTGTGTTTGCAGAACAATCAGGAATCCTACCATTTAAAACAAAGTACCAATTAGAGGATAATAAATCAAATATATATTTTTCAGTGCTGGTAGGAGAAGGAGCCATATAAAGTGCATCATAAGTGGCTTGAGGTAGTAAATTATCAACGTCTTCCCAATTGCTTAAAAGAAGTGGATTTGTCAATTTACAATTAAAATCGCCTCCACACAAAATAAAATCCAAAGGATATGTAGAAGAAAGGTAATTAAAAAAGGATTTAATACGGGACAAATACATTTTAGCGTGGGAACCAAATAAAAAGGCAGGTCTCAGATAACAGTTGATTAATAATAAGTGTTGGAAGGAATCCTGTTTGGGCAGCTTAATACGTAAAACTAAAATACCAGGGATGTCTGCCCAAGCTAGAACAATAAGCCAGTTGTTGTTAACATTGATAAATGAAGCTACCCCACCAGAATTGTGACCTGCTGAGGAAGGTGTGGCATATTGAGAAACAGTCATAAAACCATCCAACACCAAATCTTTAGAAGCCCATGTTTCTTGCAATAATATCACATTAAAATCACACAAAGCATTACAAACAGAAGTGTTAAAAAAGTTATGAGCTCCAGCACAGTTCCAAGATAAACATGTGTAAACTGGCCGCTGTGGGCTAGGGCTAGGGATGTGAATGGGACTCTTCTTGATTATTAAAAGAAGTTAATGACAAATCATTATTGATTGTGAGATTAAAAGAGCTTTGAAATTCGTTATTCAAATCAGTTAATAGATTAAAGGATTCATAGCCATGTTCATCGTGTGCCAGATTCTTCAACCTTTTTGTACAAGGAGAGTGATTTGCATTAGTGCCCAAGTCTTCACTCTTCTTCCTTTTCTGAGGGGTTGAAAGGCCCTTGACCGGGTTAGGTCTAGGGTTTGAGTTGACAGGTAATCTTAGTTGTGCAACATCTATACCCCTAATTAGGAAGTAAGAGTGATAACGCCAGACCAAATCTCGAGTTAAAGAACTGCCAAATGTGATGGTAGTAGAACTTAAATTGGAGTCGGCATCAGAATAACTGATTTTAATGATGTCAGATTTATTTAAGCTTCTCAAAGGAGGACAAAAAGAACAAATATATAAAAAAGCGGGGAGGTTAAAAGAATGATGAGTAAAGCCATCCTCGTTTCCAAAAATTGGATGAAAAATTAGAGAAGCATTACAAAATCTGGTTGGACAAGGCCTAATCTTAGGTTTAAAACAGGATGAAGGTTTCCCAGAAGCATGTGAAGGGCTGGACTGATCATGTTTCTCAACAGCTAAGGGAGCACTTTTAGCAGTTTGAGTAAGTGGCTGAAAAACTGAAGCACTTGGATTCAAAGGACAAGAGCTGGTTGAAGGTAATGGAGGTTCAATACCAAGACTTTTTTCATGAAGGAAAGTTTTATAACCAGACAACAAAAAGTGCATCTTAGATTCTATTTGAGAAACAGTTTTTACCAGCTTTTGTGTTTCTTTTAGATTTTGAGTAACCAGAGAATGATCATTCTTCTGAGATTTAATAACCTCATCCACTTTCTTCTCCACGGACTCAATATTTTTGGCGAGAAGAGTCCCTCCAGTTCTTGTAAGAGCAAAGTTTTTATTTGTTGATACTTGGAAATCAGACATCTTTGACTGAAGAGTATCAAGTACAATTTTTTGAGCAGACATAATGTCAGTAATGTTATTCATTGCATTGGCCATCTGGCCTATGACTGTCAAATGCGTGGACCATGTGTTACTATCTATATTAATCATTTGACCAGAGGGCATGGTAGGAGCAGTGGAAGTTACTGCTGCAGCAGAAGTTGCACCAGTAACAACAGGAGGTAATACTGCCTCAGAATCCAATAAACTATCATCAGACAGTATTACAGATAGATCTACCTGGCTAGGACATAGCGAAGCTCTCCTACCATCCGCAACAACAGGAGAAACCACAGCAGCCATAGATGAATCAACGGAGATCAACTTGTCAGCATCAACTACCAATGCCTCACTCGCAGATGGAGTGGACTTATCAAGCCCATCAGTATGAGTAAAAGCTAGGATAGAAGTTTGTCGTGGCATAGCAGGAGCAGGGGTACTGCTTTTGCTAGTTCTATCCATGATTCTTTTTCTGGCCAAAGTTTGTCGCTTATTACGAGTGCTTACCATCACATGTACAAATAAAAAATAAAATAATAAAAAATAACACAAGTGGTATGCAAACAACCGCGCTTGCTGACTATAAGTCAGGGGCGGCAACAGAACATAGCATTCAAATGTAAAATGCTGTCATGCTAGCCAACTCAGAGAGTCAGGGATGACAACAGTAAAACAAAAACCATATTTCTAAAATGAAAATACAAGATATGCAGGATAAGAGTCAATGTCTTTGGATCCAACGGAAGGTACAAAATGGGATGAGGCAAAGGAGCTGTAGGTAAATAGATCAGTTACATATGGACAGTACCTTGGTAGTGAGCCCAGACAGCCCAAGACCGCCTAAGACCAGCACAAGCAACTCTGCCAACTCAGCCCTGACTCTCGCCCGCACCGCTCGCCCGCTGTGCGAGCTCTTCAGGCTTTTATCCAATTGTGAAAATCGCACTCAGCTGAGTGACCGGAAGATCAGGAGAGCAGGATGCCGGGAGTAGTAGTCTTCAATCCCGTTCACTCGATTCACACAGTTCAGAGTCGCAAAGCCCGCCTCCTCAATGCAGATTGGGTGATGTTAGTTGTTGCCCCGCCTCCTCTATGTGGATTGGTTGGTTTCATGGACTCTCCAGCATCTGATTGGAGGATGTCCAATACTGTTCAATGCCGTCTCCGTCTACCACCGCAGCTGCCTCCCTCCGGCAACGCCGTGACAAGTCGCAGGTCCCCAGAAAGAAAACCCCAAGCCCCACGGGGCGAAGCGCCACAGATGCTGCTGCAAAAAGGGGACCGCAGAAGCACAACAAAACACGGCCCCCACAGCGCCTCCTGCCCCTCTTCCACTCCTCTCCTGTCCCAGCCTGCAGGCTGAGGCTGAGGCTGCAGCCGGCCTCACACGAGGAATGACAGGTAGGCAGTAAATAGAAGGCAGTGGCAGTGGGCAATGAGCAATAGGAAATAGGAATACAAGTAATGGGCAAGTGGTGGCAGGGGAAACGTATACACAAAGTATACAAAGTATGTTGTATATCGTATACACAAGACCGCCTAAGACCAGCACAAGCAACTCTGCCAACTCAGCCCTGACTCTCGCCCGCACCGCTCGCCCGCTGTGC
>JAVHNH010000100.1:0-11205 GCA_034783935.1 Desmognathus catahoula
CTTCCAAAATGGGAAACATTGCAATTTAGGCAGGGATTCCCCACACTACTTCTGTCTCAAACCCTAGGTTGCAGGAGGAGCCCCAGATGACATTCCCCCCCTCCTCACAGCCTGACTCCAGCAGCTTTCAGAAACAATGCTTACTGCTGTTACAAATTTATCATTTTCAAAAAATGTCTAGCCTGCCCAATCCCACCCAAAGTACAGTTACCAGCAAGCTTTGCTCTAAACCATAAAACCACTGACCTGGGTGTGAAGTAAATTTCCCACTTCTTATGGGGCATACCCAGGTTTCCTGCATTCACTTGTATTGAGTGAGTGGCTGCCTTGGAATGAAGGCTTTAGGGGAAACAGCAACCTCCACTGGTAAGACTGGTTTGTTTGAGCCAGTTCTTGTTCCTTCTATTGCTGAATACCACACCCTTTTAATATATAAACCCAAATGCTGGGAAAAAGGGGTGCCATCCCTTGAAAATCGAGCTGAGGTAGGCCCCACCTCAGTTCGTGGTGCAACCATACTGCAGATGTGGTTTAGAACGCGCCATACAAGAACCCAGCTAACATGACATAACATAACTTCTGGCGAAGCCCGTTCCAGGCCGGTGCAGGGAATGTGTCAGACCACTAAAGTAGGAGGGATCAGGAACGGGACTTGGACATGTGCCGAGGTCAAAAGTAGTGACAGCAATGACCTGAGATTGTGCAGGTAGGTGACAACTCAAAACAACTGAGCACCAAGTATTGAGTAACTACATTAACCACGTCAGATGCAACATCTCGTTGAACTTGAAGGTATTGCAGAGAATTCCCAAATTTGACCAAGATCACAACAGCCAAGAAACTGAGATACACAGGACCCACAAAAGCGTGGATATATTGTTTGAGAGGAAATAGGGCACTTCTTTGTGAGCAGATGAGACGGTCATAAGACACTGCGTTAGCAGAATCTTGCCACAAGAGGATCAAGAGCTGCAGCACTGCGGAGGAGTCGGAGGCAGTAAAGGGTAACAGTGTCAAAAAGACACCACTTTTGGTATGACTGAAATAAGGAATGCACTACAGCATCAATACTATCAAATTTTCTGGGAGCCCCACAATGTACTTTAAAAGGCATGCAGAAGGGAAGGCTAGAAGGGCCCACCTCCCCAGACCAGCTGAAAGTACTTCAGTCTGGAAGAACTCACCTCATTCATAGGGCCTAAAAAGGAAACTGAACTATGACAGAAATCATTGAGGGACTATACTGAACATAGTTGCCAGTTAAGATGGTGCGTGTGGGGTGGTGGTCAGCATAGTCTAAGGTGATGGAGGTCACATCGAGACAGGAGCAATAGCAGATATGAGCAGCTGATAAGCCTAAGACTTGCCAGCCACTGGAAGAAGAAAACAAGCATTCCAGAGAAACAGAACTGGTTGTTTGACAAAGACCAGGGAATAGTAACCAAATCAGTTAGTTTATCAGAAATGCAGAACCCCAGTTTGCAAACCTTCACTGCCAACTCTTGCTGCCATTGGAGGGCTTGTTCCATCTGCAATATGGCATCTACTACATTTTCTGTTTGGCTTTAGTAAACCATATGCACACAAGGGGCCAAAGAAAAGAATACCGCCATAGAAGGGCATATCGCTAAACCTGAAGACTGCTGAAGTGGAAGGAACCGCCTAGGTTTTATATGGCTTTGATTTCTTGTTTTTTCTAAGACTTAAGACTGAAACTACATGCAACAACACAGGTGGCGAAGGATTTAGTCACATCTCATGCCTCAGGAGGCAGGGGTACCATTATAAATATAAAAGAAGTGGACGACGAGACCTGAGCACCAGTTGACAAGTGATGCACAAGTCAGGTTACCATCAGCCAGAGGACTCTCAGTAGGCATTGTGATGTGAAGGGATGGCCCATTGGGCCATCCACTGAAAATGGGACTGTGAAGGGAGAAAAGTGAACTTCTTAGGCAAGGCATAAAGAGCAGGGACACTTATGCAAAAAGTGGAATGGCTGCCCTGCCAACGTACCTGAAGGATGTCGGTTTACATTGGTACATTACAGAACAGACCTTCAGACTGTTCTCTACTTCAGTGTTTTAATGAAGTGTAAACTAGACGAGAAGAGCAAGCAACAAGGAGGCAATGAGCAGGCAATCCAGATGGTCTAGACCAAAGCACTCTAGTAATTCTCCATATTCAGAAACAGCTGGCAAGGAAACCACACTGACTAAAGAATGACTTCAAGGGATAGTCCATCCCCAAAATGTACTTATTCATTTTGAAATCCATCTTGTAAGGATTCCAATGCATTGCTTTTGCATGCATGTTTCTCTATCTAATCACCCTTTTTCCCCACCCCTTCTGTGGATCTCTTGAAAATGATAATGTTAGGATTCCATCAAGGGCTCAAAGGTTCACTTGCACCCCTTGGTCCTTTAGACAGTGATATTCGTGGCAGTCCCGATTGCAACAGGATTTATGCAGGTAAGTTACCCAGTTACGGGAAGAACCCAGACCTATAACTTTCATTGTACTTTTAGCCATTCCAAGATGGCGGTCTATGCTTACATTGTATTGGAGACTGGTCGATCTCCACGGATAACCAAATGGGCCTACTTCCTCGGTAGACCTTAAAAGGAAGATGCGGCCAGACCTTCAGCGTGTACTATCAACAAGCAGACTTTGCCTTGGTGATTCTTCGTGTTCCTGACATTCTGAAGCTAAGTGACTTGGACTGCTTTGTGACTATTCTTTTGGTTCCCCTTTGTACTTCTGCTGCCCGATTGTGTTTTGACCTCTTGCTCCGTGATTACCGACTTGCTACGTTACTTCCTTTTGTCTTTGGTTTGGCTCGATTGTGTACCGACTTTGGCGTGTATTAAGGATTGGCTTTCTCCATTACTTAGTTGTTTCACTATTGCCAAGTGTGCTGCGCTATTGCCTGTTCTGTGCTTTCCACTCCTCGCACAGTTACTTGGCTTAGATGGTGCTTACATCATCTAAGCCAAGAATCATTATACGGTTTCTTACAACTACCGTAGACTTATCTGAGAACAGGATTGCTTTCTCATTTGCCAATAGCTGCACCCAGTAGGCCAGCAAGGGGGTTCTAATTGGTAAGCATTTCCCTTGTTGCAATCATTATAGGCAATAAATCCTTTCACTATTGTTCAGAGGCTAATAAGTGGCGCTCGTCTTTTATATCTTTTAGGTGCAGACTGACAGGCTTCCACGCTGGTCCTTGTGGACTATCTTTTTCCCCTTCAGGTAGTTCTACTGGCGGCAGGGGTAAGAGGGAAGTCCAACTTTCATCACTTTCTTTTGGACTCCCCGAAGGTCCAACACATAAGCATTCTTAGGAATGGCTGTGATATTACAAAAGATTGGCTGGAAGATACATCTTCCGATATCTGAAAGGAAGTGAAAACGTTTATTTTTTAAACTTTTAGTGCCGAAAGAGTGGATAGAATGTAGCCACACCCAGGCACAGGAACAGCAAACACTGACACCTTCAGACCATGAGGAGTGGATAAAATGTATCTACTCCCAAGAGTCAGTCTCTGATCCCTGTTCTTGAGGCACCTTCCACTTACCACGGATTGGCTTTTCAAAACAAAAGATGCAGCGCACAGGAGGTGTTCATTAGCTACCTGTAAACTTAGCAAAAATGTATTTCTAAAATACAGGAGCTGCATACTTAAAACTTAATTTACAATTACAAAATGTGCATTTTACAGTACTAATTGAGTACTTTTAACATGCATTTAAAAAATGTAGCGGTAGTTATTGTGACGAAATTGGGATCAGGGGTAGCAACCTGACGGTTTCGCAGATGCAAAATCTGAGTTCAGAGCCCTGGGCATGCAACATTCAGGGGCCGCAGAGATAACGCATCAAAACCAATAAACCGGGATCGTTTGGCTTTCACATACCAGACACCAAAAGAGCTACTAAATGACTTCAAACAGAGTCTTAGTTATCAAAAGTAGACACTATTTATTTACCAAAACAGTGCAAAAAGGAAAGAGCAGAGAAACGATTTTACTTCAAGACATCAAAAAGGTGAGTAGTTCCAGTACAAGTATAGTGATCAAGTTAGGTAAACTGTTAGAAATAGGCAAAAAGACAAAAAGCAGTCAAAGCTACAAACTAGGTCACAGGTCTCACCAAATTCAGCTGCTCTGAATGGAAAAGGCAGCCAGGCTCTGGTACACTGCTGCTAAGGCCTCTTGGACTGGTCCAGAACACAGAAGATCAGGTGCCCTCATGGCCTATCTTCCTCATGTAAAACCCCTCTGAAGCTGCACACAAATCTGGTGATCTTAGAGGTCAGGATGAATGACGTGTACTACAGCTACCCCTCTGTTGGGCCCCTCTGTCTTCTCTGTTTACTATCCCTCTCCCTCTACAATGCCATGTCCTGATAGCAGCAGACTTGGTGTCTGCCACCCCTGTCATGTCCCTCTGATCTAGTGTGCCTGCCAATTACCCATCTCCTCCTTCACTTCCCCACTATTGTTCCTTTCACGTCTGACCCTAATCTAATTTTCTGACTACCCTTTGTGTCCTATAATTGCTTGAGTGCCCTCCCCCTAACTGGTCCCTTCCCAGAAATCCCCTTCCAGTATGCCTGCCTCCGCCTCAACCCCCGTGATCCCTGACCTACCAGAAGTCTCCCTTTCCTCTGTTTACCTGTCCCTGCTTCCTACAGCATGCCTCTCTCTTGTTAATGTGTCTGTGAGGGGGGCTACTGGGGGTGGGTCTGTGAGTGTGTGCTGCCCCTTCCCCATGGACGCATCTATAAAGGGGTCCCCCACCCTGAGCCCATGGTCTTTTGCCCTTCTGCCTGCCTTCTATCCTGTCCTGCCTTCTGGAGAAGAGATCCTGTCTGCCCTCTCCCCTCTGCCAACCAGCCTGCCCTGACTTAGCTACCCCTGCCCTGGTACTTGTACCCTATAGCCTGGACCTCTCTTCTGTCCTGCAGAAGTTGAGAGGGATGACTTCAACAACCTATCTGGACCGGTGGCACTGTGTACCTGCTTGGTGAGGATCCTCTACCCTAAACTCTCTAATAATCTCCATCCACCTCTAGGCAGGGTCTCTATCTCTTCCCCCTCCCCCTTTTCCATTTTTTACCTCCTTACCTCTGATCCCATCCAGTTCTGCTCTGTCAATCGGTGTTCCTCTGCTTACCTCTCATCCTGTCCCTTTCTGTTCTGTCTTGTTGTTGCTTCTTGCCTCTGCACCCTTCCTGCTCCCTTGGATCTTCATCCATGGCGCCTTCCCTGCAGGGTTTCCCCTGCAGTCCACTATCCCTCCTCAGCCCAAGCATCAGGGTACCTGGCCCCCCAACGCACACCCATGTTTTCCATAGCTGGGAGCCTCTGACCTGCAGCAAAGCCCCACACCCCAGCCTTCACACTTCAGAGGTACTGGCCTCCTCAACACACCAAGCAGTGAGGCCCCACTGCCCCATCCCAGCAACCCTCCCCCATGAGGCCCTGCAGCCCACTGCCCCAGCACCCTAGCAGGCTCATCCCTGCAACCCCACAACCCACCGCTGCCTCAGTGCTCTGTTACCGCAGTGCAGCCGCCCTGCCCCCTGGCTAGGACCCTGTGGAGGGCCACAGTCTAGCCCACACACCCACCCATTGGTGTGCTCATCAGAGCAGGACCACAGCCTACATGGTCTCACATGCCAGCCTCCACTCCACTGCCTCAAACCCTTCCTGAATGTGCTCAAACCCTGTCCTACCTGGACAGCCATGCACTCCATCCTTCTCACTCTCCCTCTTGCTCTCTGTTATCTTTCTCTCTCTTTCCCTTTCTCTCTAATCCTAACTCAGCCCCTACTCTTATCCCTGATTCCGCCTGTCTGCCTGCACCCACCCGGTGCAGTGTTCCTGCTTCTGTCCTTGCTGCTCCTGGATGATTGACTCTCCCCTAGATCTTGTAGGGTCCTCTCTCTCGCCTGCCACCGCCTTCACCTGAGGAGGGTCAGCACCCACCAATGGTTTTCTGTCCCCATAAACCCACTTGCAGGGAACCCTACTAACTAACCTGTGCGTGTGCGTGGTGTGTGTGCTCCTTTTCTCCTGCATGTACCCCTTCTGCTCCAGTATCCTGGCATAGGCCATCCCATTGGTCGTCACATGGGTGTACTGCTTTCTCTGTAACCTTTCACGGCAATTCCTGAGCCCGCCATTCCAGCTTGAGCTAATTTGTGAGAGTGTGGCGCTCTGCATAGCTGTGCAAAGTGCTGTTTTTCATTTGCTGCTTGTTTGAAAATTGCTAGTCTTAGACTGCACTTTTTTTTTTTAAACTGCACTTGATATTTAGGATACTTTGCAAAATTGCTGGTCTGGTATGTTGAATCTGTTCGGCTACTAGTTCTGGTATATGGAATCTGGCCACTAGTCTGAATTTTAATTTAATACTTGGGGAATACTTTTCTCTTGATTTCAAGTAGTTGTAAATGAGGGCCTACATCTCCCAAAATGCATTGCTATTGTACATCGCTCTTATTACTTATTTTCCTCAGGGAACTACATTGCCCAGAAGACTCAGCTGTATTTCATAGCTTTGCAGGTGCCCTCAGGCCAATCTGTGCCGGTTTATAAGCTTCCTGAGCCCACCATTCTTGCTTGGCTGATTTGTATTTGTAAGAGTGTGGTGCACTGCATTGCTGTGCATAGCAGTTTTCATTTACTGCTTGTTTAAAAATTGTTAGTCTTAAACTGCACTTGATATTTAGGTTACTTTGCAAACATTGCTGTTCTGGTATGTTGAATCTGTATGGCTATAAGTCAGAACTTTCATTTAAACACTTCTCTTGATTTCAAATGGTTGTACGAGAGGGCTTGCACTTTGTGTAATCTCTCTACCACTTTGATATATTCAAGGGACAACATCTCCCAAAATGCATTGCAATTGTACATCGCTATTACTTATTTTCCTCAGGGAACTACATCTCCCAGAACACTCAGCTGTATTTCATAGCTTTGCAGGTGTGCCAGGATACTCTGTGCCAGTTTATAAGCTTCCTGAGCCCACCATTCTTGCTTGGCTGATTTGTGAGAGTGTGGTGCTCTGCATGGCTGTGCATAGTGTTTTCATTTACTGCTTGTTTGAAAATTACTAGTCTTAAACTGCACTTGACATTGAAAGATAATTTGCAAACATTGCTGTTCTGGTATTTTTAATTTGGCTTCAAGTCAGAACTTTCATTTAACACTACTTTTCTCTGGATTTCAAGTGGTTGTAAGTGAGGGCTTGCACTTTGTGTAATCTCTCCACCACTTTTATATTTTCAAGGGACAACAGCTCCCAAAATGCATAGCAATAGTACAAAGCTCTTATTACTTATTTTCCTCAGGTTACTACATCTCCTAAAACACTCAGCTGTATCTCATAGCTTTGCAAGTGCATTGGGCCGGTTTGTGTCAGTTGATAAGCTTCCTGATCCCACCATTCCAGCTTGGACTGATTAGTGCTAGTGTGGCGCTCTGCATAGCATTTTTCATTTACTGCTTGTTTGAAAATGCTAGTCTTAAACTGCACTTGATATTTAGGCTACTTTGCAAACATTACTGTTTTGGTATGTTGAATCTGACTGGCTACTATTTTGAACTTTCATTTAATACTAAAGGAATACTTTTCTGTTTCAAGTGGTTGTAAGTGAGGGTTTGCACTTTGTGTATTCTCGCCACAACCTCTACATTTTCAAGGGACTACATCTCCCAAAATGCATTGCTATTGTACATAGCTCTTATTACTTTTTCTTCAGGGAACTACATCTCCCAGAATGCTTGGCCGTATTTCATAGCATTGAAGGTGCGACAGGCTGATCTGTGCCTGATTTCACGTCCTGGCATGTCCGTGTTTTGCACCACATGCTGTTTGAGCAAGTAAATACTATTGCTAATGCTTTGCTTGTTTACATACTTAATTTACTTTATTGACATCATCCTATTTGACTGTGGACTTGTCTGTTAGGATATTGCCTATAATTTACTTGTACCTCAGTCGCCTTGCTTTCCTGATTGCGCGCTCTCCATTATGCTGCCTGCTCCCAGTGTGACACCGCTCACCTTGATTAAGTCTATGATCTCTGCTTTGGAGAATGACGTAGCAGCTGCTGCTATGTCTACTTTCTTTACTAGAATGTTTTTCTTTTGACACTATTGATAAATTTTAAACTCCAGTAGACAGTCCTGTCCTTCTCTTGGCCATATAATCCATGATTCCCTCAATAATGCATCTTGTCATCATGACTATAATTTCTCACCTGTCTCTGCCTCTCTTGTTCTGGGTACGCCTGTTGTAGATGCTATATCTGTCAATGCACTTGCATGTGGGAATTCTGAAGCCCTATCTGTAAATCAAATTTCCTCTCATATATTACTAGACAATTCTATGCCTTCGGATACCATGCCTTTCACCATTTTATATGCTGACAATAGTACTCCTGTTTTATCCTTGCATTACAATCTGGCCCAAAAAAATATACCTCATAATTTTGATGAGAATTCACTTAAACATGTACTGCTGACAGTGCATTTTCTGCCCCTCCGCTGTTTATGACGGAAAGAACTCCTCATACCGATTGTAACCTAACTGACCAGGACATCCTAGCCCTCAATGCCTCTGTACCTGATGGTTTGGAACCTAACCCCATTACCGACTGCAATTCATTATTTTGCTTTGTCTTGAAAGGGACCCAAAACAGCCCAGTTTCACGTTTAGACATTCTGGTAAAGTACATCACCATGAGCGAAAACGCTCTTTTCCCAATGCTCGTTTTTTACTTCGCAGAGATATAACTCTGCTGCTGAAACCTCACCCAGTTTTCTGTACACACTTCCAAAATACCACTGTCGTTCTTTTACAGCGCGTGTCTGTGTTTTCAGCAATCATGTTGAGGTCATTGCATGCAAATAGTGACCTGACACCATACAGCCTGAGCGCCACCTCGCAGCAGATGTCTGCACGAACACAGCATCCTGCGAGGCCCCTGGCCACCCTGCTGCCTAGTAGCCCAGTAGCAGACATTCTGGTCCCTCCCTGGCTGAGGGGCTTCAGTAAGCAGTATACAAATTTTACTAAATTGCATTTTAAAAAGGCAGCACACGAAAAAATAAAGAAACGTTTGCTTTAATGAAAGATGCATTTTAAAGTACAAATGGAGTACTTAATTCTCTTTGATCTTTTGGATCCCTTTAATACCGATTCATATTAGCAATTGTCCAGACAAACCTGTTTCTCTGAAGTCGCAATCTGTCACGAGAATAAATTGTAAATATTTGACTTGTGTGCTTACTTACTTGGCCTCTGATGAAACACGATTGAAATCTCAGATTACATCATAGACAAAATCTTTATATCATTGCGGTCACAGATATTTGGCTCTCTGGTATTACAGGCCGCAATTTAGCACTTGCCGTCACTGAAGGATATTCTGCCATTACAAAGAACAGATTGACTGGCAAAAAGGGAAGAGTGGCCATTATCTTTCACGATGTGCTTAATATTCATGAATCATAAATATAAGCTTATTTTGCAAATTGATGCAACAAAGTATTTACATAAAACATTAAAATCTCCAGTATTTGTATTCAAACATTTTGTCTGCTTTAAAAATGTACACACTTTTGCAACATCAATTGCCCTCTCTAAGGAATTTAGTAACAACATTTTTTTCAGCTGTACAGGTGTATCAATAAAATCTATAATTTCTTCTAACCGTCTCTTCCGAAGTGTAAAGTACCCAAGGCATAAACATAAAATTTGAGCCAAAGGTTCCTTCATTTTTTTTCTCCACATGTGCAACTAGAAATAGTCAAATTCGTTTTAATTTAATTTTCAATTGACTATGAAAACCCCCCAATCTAAATCTCAAAAAATATTGCCAACCAAGAAGATGTTTACAATATTTTTTGCAATTTTTTTGGTTTGTGACTCGATGAAAATACATCGAACTCTTAGGCTTGCTATTTTTCCCTTATTGGCCTCACAACATTTCAGCAGCATGTGAATTTTTTTTAAACATGTTAAGATTCATCATTAGCTCTTTTATGTACAGAGCAAAAGCAGTCAACATTCCATCTTTTAGCTAGTACATCAATCTACTTGTTTTATCATACAAGTAGATTTCCAATTCACATCAATGATTTCATTTAAGCATATCTTAGCCAACATGCAATTGTCAAAGGATTGGAATTTTTGAAAGCATTTCAAGGCACACTGTTCAGCCAGAATTGAATTGATATATTATCTCACATTCACAGCGTATCGCAGCAGCTGTAGAATATTCAAACCGATAAAACGTTTCAAAAGGCAACTTTCATGCGAGTTCACTTGGGTGTACTAACAAGGGCTCATATTTCAGTCCCATGTAGCAGGAATGGTTTGTTGAAGTTTAGTTTTGTATATCCAAGGAGGTAATAGCGAGTTACCGCCATAGTCTGTGAAACTTAGTAGTGCCGCCCACCAATTGTTCTACTTTAAGGCATAGCATTTCCAGATGACTCAGCCATTTTCAGTTAAAAGAAAGATTGAACTCCAAGTATTTATATTGCATAACATTTTCGATACTATGCCCTGCAAGGTTTAAAAATGATTTAGACATTTGTTCTTTATTGAACACCATAGATTTACTGAAAACCATAGATTTAGTTTTCTTAACATTGATAACGAATCCATTGGCATAATAGTATTCAGACCGCGCTGTTATCTTAGTTTGTAGACCCACAAGGGTGAGATCCAGAATAGCCAGATCATCAGCATAAGACAAATTAGATAAGCATACGTTTCCCAGTTTTGGAGAGTCCTCCACTACCAGACAGTACACTTCCCAAGTCACCGAGACACAATTTAAAGAGCAAGGGTGCAAGCACGCACCCTTGCTTTACCCCTTAACCAACAGGTATTTTCCCTGTCAAGCTATTAGTACTTGTGTACCTAACCTGGGTCCAGTTACTTGAATATAATTCCCTTCTGACGCACTCAACTACTGGGCACACCAAAACATATCATTTTTTCCCAGAGCCTCCCCGTAAGATGGTGTCAAATGCTCCGGTAAAATCAACATAACAAACATAACAAACATAAAGTTTGCATTTTTTAAATAGATATTTTTGAACCAGAGTGTCCAATATAATGTGCTTGATGGACAGTGGATAGGCCTGCACGAAATCCTCCTTGTGTAATCGGGAGGAG
>JAVHNH010000101.1:0-11179 GCA_034783935.1 Desmognathus catahoula
TGATTGTATTCATTGGAAGCACTCCGGTGCAGCGTCCACGCTAAGAGCAAACGATCCCATAAAGAATAAACCTCTGGAGCTAGGTCCTGGTAGTGCTGTGCGCAGGCTACAGGAGCTGTGTGAAGCAGGCTGGTTCGCTACCCCAGACCTGCCTCCCGTCACAGATGGGCAGAGTCACTTTTAGTCAAATCGAGGTGCACCACAATCTGAGTATCATCAGCATAGGAATAACATGTAAATCCACGGGACTGGATGAGCTTGGCTAGGGGCTGAATGTAGACATTAAACAAAATAGGAGAGAGTTCTGAACCTTGTGGAACTCCACAAGTAATGTGGAAGGAGCAGCAGAGAAGGGCACTAGGGAAAGAGTTTGAGAGTGGTTTGTCAGGAAGGAGCAGAACCAAGTGAGAACAGTGTCAGAGATACCAGCTGAGGCCAGACGATCAAGCAAGATGGAATGATCAATGGTGTTGAAAGTAGCAGATAGGTCATGCAATATCAGTGCTCCAACACCACCTTGATCATAATAATAATATTAATAATAAGAAGAAGAATTTATTAAGCGCAAAAACAAAAGTATCTGTCTAAGGACTTCATGGTGCTTTCCCTCCCTCACCTCTCAAATTCCCTCCCCAGCCCTTACAGCATACAAAACAATTACCAACCTCATTTCCACCTCCCATCCTCCCTGACCTCCCTGCCCATCCCTTTGCTGACATATGTTGGGAAAACAGTTCCCTTTGTTGGCCCAGGCCATGAGTTAGGCCGCAATCTAAACCAGAAAAGACGACCTTATCTTGAGCAGGTAAGACATTTTTAGCCATTCTTTTTTAAAGTGGGCAGGGATGGAACTAGCCTAACCTCAATTGGGAGAGCATTCCACCACTTAGGGCCCAAGAGGGAGATGGCACATCCCAGGCTCCTGGCTTTCATTGAACTCAGGACCATCACCCTCCCTCTTAGATGTGCACAAGGACCTCTCACCTCCCTCATCCAGGAGAAGCGTTTCCATAAGTAACACAGGCCCAGATGATATAAGGCCTGCCACATCTCCACCAAACCCTTGAATTTCACCTGATCTTTTATTCTGAGTCACCCCAGCCCTCTCCTGGTGTCTGACACATGGTCTCTTCTGCTGAGCCCACACACTAGATGCACAGCCTGGTTCTGCACTTTCTGCAGTCGGTACATGTCCTTCACCACCAGGCCTGTATAAAAAGAGTTACAAAAGGCTAACTTGGATAGCACCAGGGTCTGGCAGAGTGTGGCCTGATGGTGTTGGGCCAGCAGGGGCAGGAAGGGAACCAATCGGTTTAGCTGATGCTGAGTAGCACATGAAGCCCTATTTGCCTGTCCAACGGTGCGTCTGACTTGCTCATCCAGTGATAGCTATTGTTCAGGACTTATTGGGTGCAGGGGGATATCCAAATGAAACCAGACACACAGGTTTCTGGTGGCCTCCATGAATTTGGGAATGGGACCAAAGGTGACTGGCCCCATTCTGGCCCCCAGAGGGCCGGGGTGCTGAGCTGAGTGGGGCTGAGGAGGATGTCCATCTTCCCCTCATATAGGAGGAGTCAGTTATTCCCCATCCAGTCATTTATGTGCTCCAGGCATCTGGCCAGAGTTTCACCCTGCCCACTTCCCTGGACCAGATCCACCACTAGCTGGGAGTCATTGATGAACATTTGAAACCTGATACCTGTCTCCTCCAGGATGTTTGCAAGGGGCCTCATATAGATAATAAAGAGTAGCAGGGAGAGAGCAGATCCCTGTGGAACCCCAGGAACTCAATCCTGATTTATCCTCACCATAGACTCAGATATCCCATTAGGTTCAGAGCTAGTGATAGGTGGTTCCTGTGTTTTTAATTAGGTAGGGCTATGAGAGGTTGGGGTTTTGTGAGGGGAGGGGGTTGGAGGGGAGGGGGAAGGAAGGAGTGGGGGGTTTGTTTTTAAGGGTCAGTGTCTAGAAGTCACGACGAGAGTGCACTATATAAATCTTTTATCTATCTATCTATCTATCTATCTATTGCAGACTTGCTGGGGCCTATCTGCAAGGAAGGATCAACACCAATGTAGGGCCATTCCTGACACCCCTGCAATAGTGGCCAGTCACTGGAGGAAGATGTTATGTCATTAGTGTCAAATGCTGCTGAGGAGCACGAGGGCGGCCAGTGTGCAAGCAATCTTGTATCTCCAAAGATCACTCATGAACATCAATGAGTGCTGTCTCTGTGCCCCTGCAAGGATAGGATCCAGACTGCAGGTTCTTAAAATTGCCTGGATCAAGGTCAGGTTTCTTCAAGAAGGGGTGACCAGGCCCTGCTTCTCGGGTCCAGGAGTCACTCCACTCGAAAGACTGCTGTTTACCACTGTTGTTAGATCTTTGACCAAGAATGGGGCCAGCGCTTTCACCCAGGTGGTTGGAATGGGACATGAGATCAAAGAGGAGGGGCCTAGGTGAGCAACAAATGCTAACATATCACCCTCTGAGATCTCTGTGAAAACTGTGAAGTGTGTTGGTGAGTCAGGTCCCGGGTATTACTCATTCTGCTCACCCATTCCCATATTCTCATTCCCCTCTGAGAGAATGTTTTTTCTGATTTTGAGGATCCTATTCTGGAAGAAGTCAGCAAGCTGATCACATGTCTTTCTAAAGAGAGAGAAAGGGGCCGGGTGGCTGCCAGTGGCAAAATCTGTGAGAACTTTGAAGAGGACTTTGGTGTTACTGGGAGCTGTGTCTAGATGTACAGCCAACAACCTTTTCTTGGCATCGTCTATCTTCTTTTTGTTCAGCTTGTAGTGTGCCTTCAACTTGTTTCTATCTGCTTGGAGGCCAGTTTTCCTCCAAGTTTTTTCCAGACGTCTACTTTGTTGTTTCAGGCCACGTAGCTCCTGATTATACCAGGATTTCCTGGTGTGAGCAGCTGGTTATGCTTTTTTTCTCTGACTGGGACAGAGGGTGGCCAATCATGTTTTAATACAGTACATGTTGTATTCTTGATAACGAATTAAAATGAGTGCCTTGTACCATATTAATGTCCTGGGACATTGCATCTCAGAGTTCTATCAGGCAAGCAGCTGATTAATGCCACTTAGTAAACTTTTTGGTCCTAATTCTGGCTCAAAAATTCACAGAAATGTGTCTTCTTCTGTCCGACGCTCCAGAGACAGTAGAATGAGCCAAACAGAGCTGAAATATGTTTTATAAATGGAAACAGATGATTTCAAATGATGACACGATTGAGAAATTCTTACTACCAACCAATGGTGGCTTTAAAGTTAACGTAACTCATTGGAGCTTATAGTGATTTCCTATTTATTACTGAAAATATAATGATTTCGCTCCAGCATATGGTAAATACAAAATTAAGAGAAATTCAGAATTAACAGGAGTAATAACAATGCACAGATGGTGGCAGTGCCCTTAGAGCGAATCTTGTAGAAAGTATGTGTGTTTCTTGTCCACTTCAGACACTGATGTTTCTCTACTTGACAGGAGAGTCTGAAGGTAGGAAAGGTGTCTTCCATGGCCAGGTGCCTGCTGAACACTGCAAATATGCTGCCCTTGTCCAACCCCTCTTCAGTGTTCAGCAAATTAATAATATAATCATATAAGTTTACAAATTTGGAAAAGCTGGAGACTGAGTAAAGGCTCAAGTGACTGACAATGGCTTTCCTTGCATTCTTGGTTGTGAATACAGAATGTCCATTCCTCACATCGTTGCTCCTGAAAACCATCACATGTAACAGTATGGCCAGACATGAGCCCTGTGTTCAATGTGTGAAAATAGTATATCTGCACATCAGATAAGTCCCAGTAATGAGCAGAGGTGCCTGGAGTTGATTCTTATTGTGTAGTGTTGGGGAGCACAGTCCCTGACAGTGATACCAATACCTTATAGCTGCCATCTGGGCTCTCTAGGCAACAATATCCGTTGTGTTTATTCTTTGCATATAATCACCTAAGATACTGTCCAGCTGAATGCTACAAAACTACACCTAGTGGTCAATGCCTAGATCCCAGTTGGGGCCTTCATGGGTGTGCTTTTGTTCCTTATCATTTTGCGGTGAGCAATTTTTCTGGCTCAGTGTAATGGCACCACAAATGGATTTGATGCAGGAGACAGTGCCATTCAGAGCACATTGTTCTCCTATGCCGAACCCATATACTTGGGCTGAGCCACTTACTCATTCCAATGTCTGATCTACCCAGTCTTCATTATTTTACCTAAGGAGAGTGCCCCATGGACCCCATTGTAAATCTAATTTTCTCTCCATGTCCCCCTCACCTCCTGGCTTTGCAATCTTAATCGAATAGATAATTGGAGCCCTGACCATATCCCATGAGTAAGAACATGTACCTACATATGCACCAGACCAAGTGCTTCCCTCTACCCTGAACCTCCACCCACTCCCCTGATGCACAACCCACAAATGAAACTTACCTCTTTTGAACAGCTGCCTACCTGCCTTTTCCTCATTGTTGCTTCTCCCTCACATACCAGAACCTGAAAACATGTGACAAACTCCACCCCGGCTTCTGCCCTCCTCCTGAGAGGACACCAGGGATGCAGTGAGTATCGGTAAGGTAAGAGCCTTGGCTTCACTACCTAACTTTGCACCAACTCCTGGCACATCGGCCACAGCAGAGACATCCACGGCATGGCCAATGCTCCGAATTCTTAGAGTACAATAGTTCCCACAGGGATTGCATCTTACCTATTTCAATGACTGTTTATTTTGGGGGTTTCTATTGTTTCATCTCTGACCCAGTGGATACTTCAGAGAACCAACAGTCATACATACAAAATAATAGATGGTATTAATACTGAATGTGACTGTGAGGAATGCATAGCTGGCAATCTATAAGGATTCCTGGTCAGTTAACTCTATGGGCGGGAGATATAGGTGCTTAGTAGGGATGTATAAGTGCATCAGCCAGTTACACTTGCACACACCTTACAGCCCTTTAGTGTGAACCCATTGCTCCCCATGGAGATTTCATTTCTTGCATTTCAGTTACTGTTTATGCTAGTATTGGAACAGTGAAACTTTGGGTAATACTGGCACTAGTGCTGCATTGTATATTTGGGTTTTTAAATTATGAGGTTTCTTGTTTATAACTGTATATTTAAAATATGGGTGTATTCTGCTAGGATTTTTCTTTTGGACATGTCTCTTGCTTAGAAAAGAAATGGCTGCTGCCTGCTATATTACTGTCCTGGGACGATGCTGTTCTGAATTGTATTAGGCAAATAAAAGTCCTGTGCCACTTATTAAAGCCCTTAAGCGCCTGGTCCTGATCCAGCCAGGAGAGTTCTCAGAAATGTTCCTTCTTCTGTCAACAGTGCCACAGACAGACCCAGTGATGCCTGAAAAGGGCCAAACTGTTCTGAAAGATTTCTGTGAACTGACATAAGATCATTTTCAAAGATGATTGAGACCAAAAAGGGGGCTTTAACGTTGTCCAGTGTTAATGTATCAATTATGTTCTGAAGTATTTTCTTATTTATTTATGAAAATGTAAAGATGTTGTTCCAGCATGGGGTAAATTGAGAATTAAAAGGAAGATTTACAATGTAAAACTTGAGAAGAAGAATAAAGAGAAATTTTGTACCTGCAATCCAGTTCTCTCTCGAGTTTCTTTGGTTTGGTGTCAGAGTTCGGGCCAGCACCTCCCCTGAGGAGGGAATCCTGTTCGCATCTCAGCAGTGGCCGATACTGCATGCTAGCCCTGAACCGGCCGAAGCGTTTGAGTCACACAAGCGTGGCGGCAGCGGAAGAGGCGATCCTACCACAATCTTCGGCGTCCTTCTTTTTCCCAGGGCAACTGGGTCTCAGCGGTAGAGACGCCTCCTCGGATACAGAACACATCAGAATTGCCGGGAGGGTGAGCGGCATAACCGTGTAGTGGTTGGAGTGCTCCACTGCTCCCATCGGCTCCGGCAGGTGAGCTCTCCTCTCGTCTTCTGTTTGTATGGTACTTTCACAATTATTCCGAGTGTTCCGCTTGCGAAGTGGAAGTATACACCACTAAACAGCACCGAACCTGTGATGTCATTTTTGCAAAGTTGATTTGGTTGCAACTATATGGCGACTAACGACGAGCGGCGTGTTCAGCGCGCAGCTGAACTCTTTCAGGATACCAGTGACATTAATTTGCCAAAACAGGCAGCGTTACCATTGGGCAATGATTTAATATCCAACATAAAAGAACTACAAAGATTAATTAAGCTCCGTATCAACAAATGGTGGGAAGTCACTGCACTCAGTAAATCTATTGAAGTCGCACGTATTCCTCGCGGTCTACGAAATCTGACCTTTCCGAATTACAAAGATCCTGACCCCCATTTGATGACGGCCTGGCTTGAATTGAAACACAAACACTCCATTGAGGATCTCGAATTCCTGGTTCATTATGCCCAATTAGATCTAGGGCGTTTTTCTGAATCAGTTAAAGAGCAAGAAACGATTCTCCAGACTGATTTTAAAGGGGATGAACTTAACACTGCAATAAAAAAGATGCAAGATGAGATCGACAAATATGAAAATGACATTAGTCAAAGAAAACAACGCAAATATATTCGAGATAAAACCGATTACGAACAGAATCGAATTTTCACCTTTGCACGGAGATTTGACCAAATGAGAAAAAACTACAGAAGACCTGCACCCCCATCCAATCCTGATGGGGGCGCTGTTGCAAGTGTATCTATAATTACAACACCCGAAACATCAGAAGGGGAAAATACAGATTCAGATGATGAAACCCAGGTACGGGATTTTACGGACGAGTGGCGTCTGGTACAACTAGACCAGCAATGGAAATCAGGCAAAGACCGGGGCAAACAACAGGCAAATGCCCGCGGAGGAAAAGGAAAAGGAAGAGGAAAACGAGGCGGGGGAAATCCAAATCTCAACCCGAACCCCAATCGACCAACAACACGTTCTCAGACTCCCAAATAAAACCTATCATCATCAATCTCTCATCACGCATACTTGAGTCTGACGAAATTTCAGTATTAGAACTTGGGCTTGGTTTTGCTCCCACCGAACACTGGGACTATCCTGACATCAGAGCTGACCTATATAAATTCTGCAGAAAACTCAAATTACACAAACATTTTCTTCATAACCCTTTACCGACAGATACCAATGCAAGAAATGAAAGATTACCGTTCCCCATGAGTATCAATGAATGGCAACAACATCAAGCCCTCATGCTCCTATTGGCAGAAAGTACAACCATACCAGAAGACGAACTTTTACCAGAGATTGAGCAAGATCTCTATTTATCTAGTAATCTTAGAAAAAAATCTAGGTTTACACCATTTTCACGTGTCAAGGATAATATCGACACCTTTAGTGACTGTATCATTAATGATTTACATAAGGTTCGTTCTTCTGGCTGGGTCAAAAGGGGTGGTAATAATCTGTCTAGGGCACAATCACAAGCTTTGATTAAGTTACAAACTGATGTCTCCATTGTCATAAAGCCATCTGACAAAGGGGGCAATATTGTTGTATTAAATAGGAATGATTACTGCAGAGAAGCACTACGGCAGCTCAATGATGTCTCTTGTTATACCACTGTTTCAGGTAATCCTGGGAAAGTGTTGAAACCAAGACTAGATGCCCTTATTAATACTTGGTTTTCTATGGGTTTACTGTCCAAAAATGAAAAAGAGTTCCTGACGACTGACCACCCGGTGATGCCCACATTTTACCTTCTCCCTAAGGTTCATAAAACCTTAGTGGACCCACCGGGCAGGCCAATTGTCAGCAGCATTGGGAGTCTAACTGAGCATCTCTCTGAGTTTGTGGATTTCCATATTCAATCTGATGTCCACACATTGTCGTCTCACCTTAGAGATAGTACTTCAGTACTAAACATCCTGTATGACATGGAATGGCAAGTAGGATATACCTTAGTAACACTTGATGTTGCAAGCCTGTATACCTGTATTGATCATCAAGCAGGCTTGCGAGCACTATCATATTTCTTGAATAAGAAGTCTGCCAGTTATGCTAACTTTTGTGAAATGTTACTAACTATGACCGAATTTTGTCTCCACAACAACTTCTTCACATTCCAGGAGCAGGTTTACCACCAGCTTAGGGGGGTTGCGATGGGGGCAGCCTTCGCACCCTCCTACGCTAACCTGTTCCTGGGATGGTGGGAAGAGGTGGTAGTAAATCACGATGCCAACTCAGAATATATGAGCCATGTACAACTATGGGTCAGGTACATTGACGACCTTCTCATAATTTGGGATGGTAGTTTGGAATTACTCAATGAATTCATTGCATGTCTCAATGATAATCAGTTAAACTTGGAACTCACTGCTTCTATCTCACAGACAGGACTTGCCTTTTTGGATCTATGGATTTTTGTTGACCATGGACTCATCCAAACACGCAATTATAGAAAGCCCACTGCAACCAATTCTATTCTACGGGCATCCAGTATGCACCCTAAACACTGCATCTCAAGCATACCGTATGGGGAACTTGTCCGCATGAAACGGAATTGTTCAGTTGATGCTGAGTTTAATCTTGCAGCTCTAGATGTCAAAAAGAGATTGACCATGAGAGGCTATTCAAATTCTTTGTTGAATACGTCTATCCAGAAAGTCAACCGCATCACACGGCCTTCCACTTTGATTAGTAAAAGTAGAGACCCTGGTAATTCGACGAAGATCATCAGAATGATCACTAAATTTAACCAAGAATCTAATCTCCTGAAAAAGATCTTTTCAAAGCACTGGGGTGTTCTTTTAACTGACCCTGATATACGGTCAGTTATTTCACCTACAGCTACTATCACGTTTTCACGTGCGCGTACGATAGGAGACAGGGTTACCAGTAGTCATCTAGCACCTATCAAAAAAGAGCATTGGCTGAATACCATTAAAGGTTTTTTTAGTTGTGGTAAGTGCCGTGGTTGCTGCCATAGTTCCTTCAAGCGTCTTGAATATCCAAATAGCACCAATGATCGTACATTCCAGATCCAGACTAGAATCACCTGTGCCACTACTTTTGTGGTATATATTTTATGGTGCCCCTGCAATTTAATGTATGTAGGCAGCACCATAGATGAACTAAGAGAGAGAATTAAACAACATAGACGTGCCATCACCAATGTCGACCGTACTTATCCCATGGCAGTGCATTTTTTTGATCACCATAACAGCAAGGCAGAATTATTAAAATTTGCCGGTGTCAAAGAATGCACTATATTGAGAAGGGGAGGGGATCGAGAAAGAACCCTACGTAGGACAGAGTCTAGGCTTATACTACAGCTTGCTACCAAATTCCCCCTTGGGATTAATAGAAATGAAGGCCTTCATTGGTTTTTGGACTAACACTATCTCCCGATGTACCTCATAGAGTTGCTTTCTGCATATCTTTGTATATAATTGTTTTATTCATCTCATATGCCCATGCTGTCTGCTATTAGGCATTTTTTAACCACTTTTATATTTTTCCTTTTTGTGTTCGTTATTTTTTTTGGTGACATTCTTTTCATTCGAAAATATATGAATATAGAAGGGGATTCTTGAGACTAAATTGACGTTGTTTGGGTTTTTGTGTTCCTGGAAAAATTTGTAACATAAACATCAGGGAATTTGTAACTATGTGGTCATATCAAATCAACATAGGTCTTTGTAAGGGAATTTATTCCCTATATTTTCCCCTAAAAAGCATAGGAACACAAAACTTTTTCATGAACAATGCTAGCTTTCAAATGTGGAGCGATCGAGATCTCATTTTGATTTTTTCCAATGCAACTTGATAAGTGCTTTACTATTAAGTTTGAATTTACATAGTACATTGTATTGCAATTTTGCGCCAATTTAAATAGTACCTTTTTAGGTATCATCATTGTACTACATGTACCACAATGCACTGTTTTACTGCACTGGAATCTGGCGTAGTGATGTGTCGGGCTCACCATGTGATGTAGGGGCGTTGCCCCACTGCTATATATACAATGCTGTTTTCCCTTCTGTGATACCACTGAGGAGCCCCCGTCTGGTTGGGCGAAACGGGTGGCCATATGCGGCTGCACGCCGCTCGTCGTCGTCGTCTTTGATATATGTTTTTTTAAAAACTTGAGAAGAAGAAGAATAAAGAGATATTTTGTACCTGCAATCCAGTTCTCTCTCGAGTTTCTTTGGTTATAGGTTGGAGTTTAGGCAAAGTTTGGTGCTTATTTAGTGCTATAAACCCATAGGCATCCGAGCACTGATAATAATGGTGACATCATTACCCCACTGCATGTTCCAGGCATGGTACTCAATTTATCGACCTCAGGACAACGAAGGGCTGAGTCGGCCCTGCCGGGATTCTAACATGCAATGACAGGCTATGCACAGATGCCAGAACAAGTACTCTACTCATAGTGCAATATTACTAAACTTGCAAATGCAGCATGTGTATTCTTTTGCATTGAAATCATAACATGCCCCTGACTTGAATGAACTATATGGCCTGGTTTGGCCCTGTGATGATCGAAAACAGGGCCCCAAAGAGCCCACCTGCCTGACCTCGATAGGGCTGATTAAACACCCGCCTCCCTGTGACATAGTCTGGCCACATGTTCAACTCCTTTTCATTCCACTGCAAGCTGGGAATTTTGGACTTCACCCACCTAAAGTTGCATTCATCATCATACCAATCCTTTAGTTTAGCTATTTGTACCCTTCTGTCTAATTCATTATAAGTTGTATATGTCATACTATCAACTACAGAGAGTACAGTGGCGTTGTAAAATTCAATCGGTATGCCAAAAAATACACAATCTTTAAATTCCAGTGCTCTCAACAAATTGAGTTCTATAAAAGAGTCAGTGCATTTTGTCCAATTGACCTTTGTATCTTTTATAATGGTTGCAGCATTAGTGTATATTGACTTTATACCAGATTGAATTATATATAGATTCACCTCAAATGAAACTTGCGCATGATCACTAGTGTGATTCCAGTGAAACCCTAGAGCATTAAATCGCTCAAACTGATCCAGCTTGGCAATGACAAAGTCAATTAACATTTTTTGGGTACCCCGCTTAAATGAGTAAACAGTCCCTGAGTTTGAGGTAAAGTACATTAGTGCATAAGTGCAAATGATTTATGTCTTAATAGCCAAAAGCCAGAAGCAGTACCGCTCTTGCC